>JAUBNZ010000139.1:3752-23660 GCA_032355485.1 Bonnemaisonia californica
CCCCCCCCCCCCCCCCCCCCCCCCCCCCCCCCCCCCCCCACAGCATCATCATTGTTGCAGGGTGAAATCCCCAACAGGAACCGCTCCAAGTCACCAGACGGGCCTTCAGTGCAACCAACCAGTTACCTTTCCGTTCCATGAAGGTGTACGTGGAGGAACCAGATGCACCTCAGCGAAGTGGAGACACTATGTATTGAAGAAGGAGCCTCTGCATTTGTGCACCAGCCGAAGTGGCTGTTCTATTCCGGCTCCATCCCTCCCGTCAACCCAATTTACACTCCCAGACATTTCTCTCGCAGATGGGCGATACCAGAAACTTTATTGACCAAGGCGTCACACATGCACAGAAAGCCATTGGCTTCGACCGTCTAGCATGTTCATCGAATGATCCGGAAAAATATGATAACGCTAAGAACAGCTACCTCCGAGCCATCGATTACTACTACACTGCTCTAAAATATGAGAAAAATGAAAAGACAAGGGCTGCTCTTCGTGAGAAGATAAGCAGTTACGTCGACCGCGCCGAAGTCATGAAGTCTTGGTTGGAAAAGTATGAAGAGTCTCAGAAAAGTGGAATCGATACGACTGGCGCTTCTGGCAGTGCGGCTGCAGCTGCCAAGAGCAAAAATAACAAAACTGACGATGAGGACCAAACCGAGAAGATGCAAACTAAGCTTGGCTCCGCCATTCTCACGGAGAAGCCCAACGTCAACTGGGATGACGTCGCTGGTTTGGAAGGTGCGAAGGATGCATTGAAAGAAGCTGTCATCCTCCCACAAAAGTTCCCGCAGATGTTTGTCGGAAAACGAAAGCCCTGGAAGGGCATTCTTCTCTACGGTCCCCCAGGCACTGGAAAGAGTTATCTGGCCAAGGCTGTGGCCACAGAGGCGGATTCTCAGTTCTTCTCAATTTCCTCTAGTGACCTCGTGTCCAAATGGCAGGGAGAGAGTGAAAAACTAGTCAAAGAGCTCTTCTCCATGGCTCGAAATGCCGGAAAGGCTATCATTTTCATTGATGAGATTGACGCTCTAGTTTCCAGCCGTTCAGATAATGAATCTGAAAGCTCTAGACGAATCAAGACAGAGTTTTTGGTCCAAATGGATGGTGTTGGAAAATCCACAGACGGAGTACTTCTCCTCGGCGCCACAAACATCCCCTGGGGTTTGGACGATGCTCTCCTTCGCCGTATGGAACGGCGTGTGTATATCCCACTTCCAGAGGAGAATGCTAGGGCATCAATGTTTTCAATTCACCTGGGAAACACCCCGCACCAACTCACATCTCAGGACTTTGCTGACCTTGCGCTGAAGAGCGAGGGCTACTCCGGTTCAGATATCGCCATTCTGGTCCGTGATGCAATCATGCAGCCGGTACGAACACTGCAAAATGCGGAGTTTTTCAAGCCCGCCATGGTACAAGAGGAAGGGAAACAGGTGCAGAAGTGGGCACCGTGTTCGCCAGGGGACCCAGAAGGCAAGAAAATGTCATTGATGTCTGTAAAACCAGAAGAGCTGCAGGTGCCAACAGTATGCCGGCGGGATTTTGAACTTGCATTATCGCACACAAAGCCCTCCGTTGGAATGGATAACATCGAGAGACATCTTAAATTCACGGCAGAGAAGGGACAAAGCGGAGTTTAGTACGTAAGCTGTCATAGTGACAGGCTACGTTTGTACGTTTATACCAGTATTACGCCTGAGATAGCAGGATTAATCCGGCTGTCTCCTTGGAGATTGCGGTGACTATGGTCTAAGTTATGCAGTTACTTCGTCAACAATTGAATTGAGATGGGGATCAGGAAATCCGACATCGACGAGAGCATCTCGGATATTTTTAATGTAATCCAAGTTAAAACCAGAGGGTCCGCGTGAGGTGGCAATGTGATGACTGATTTCCTTATGGGTTGCAAAGCCCAAAAAGCTGGAATTTGTTATTGGAGCAATATACGTAAGCGCAGACTCCACCACTTTTCGCATTGAGCCATCTTCAGATTGAACAAATAAGGGAACCCACACTTGCCCATAACCGTCAACCTCTCGATGATTCAAAGATTTGAGAACCTTGGGAAAGTCAAGAATTGGTGCAAGGTGTACACACGATTTTGTTAGTCGTAAGACTGCAATCGTACCATATAGATAATACTAAAATAACATAGTTTGAGAGCACTCTACCGTAAATTAGAGACGTACCTTCTCGCGATGTTCCTCGGTAACCTTAAACGCTCGCCCGTACACTCGCCACGGGTCGATAACCTGCCCTACTTCCAGTGCATCGTTGCCTGTGACACCAAGCTCATCGAAGTCCTGCCTCGAATAAACACTGACAACTCTGCCAGGAGACTCCGGGGTGCCTCTATGATCGTGGCTGCCCTGCCATGCACGGCGTTTGTAGCCATCAATGAAGCAAAGTAGCGAATCTGTATGAGGCACATCTGAATTCTTCCATATAAGAGACCCATACCCGAATATCCATAGCTCCTGAGGAGGCGTAGCTGGCTGCTCGAAGGGATTCCGTGGGGACATTAGAACCGGCTGAGTAGAGGTCATCTTTTAAAATGTGCAGAAGGATGGCGGCTGTGTATCTTATTCCTAGATACGTGTAGGTGGATAGATACCCGACCCACAAGGGACTTGTGCTTCAGGATCACTTGGCGCCACACACACCTGCTACACCTCACCTGCATGTATGTGCTTTATCGAAACTATACTCCTGAATTTTAATATTTTAAATAATAGGCGAAGCTGAGAGGGAGGGCAGGATTCTGATTAGGCCCTATTAAAGGATTTTTAGATCATGTACGGAAAACTGTGCACTCCATGAGGTACGTACATACCCCAATATAAGGCACTTCTATTGTAACAGAACTTCCATACCTTTTACAACATGTTAAAGTATTACGCACTGCAGGTTACATGCATGGGTATAATTTTGCTAAATTAATTAAAAGTTGCATCAGCGGTGCGATCCAAAAATCTGAATAGTTCAACAAGTTCGACATGATATCCCAGCAAGGCATACAGCAAGGCATGCAGCAAGGCATGCAGTATTAACAGCTCTGTTACATAAAAAAAGTAATAATATTATTTGCCATAAAGGTCTATTACTTCAATTCACAATCAATAAAAAGGGGCCATGTCTCAGTCTCAAGATTTTGTCATACACTTGAATCTTCCTGATCCCCAGCGCAGGGTAAAGTATCCTAATCTAAACTATGAAGAGAACATACGTTACATTAAGTACGTGATAACCTTAAGTCCAGGCCAATGATTCATAATATGGTACAGCTCCAACGCCGATCAAAGTTTGACCGTCAAACGTGGTATCATTGTATATCGGCGGAACATTCATTTTGCTCTAGACTTACTATCCACCAGTGTTTCATTTAAAAGCTCCTGGAACTAAAAAAGAATACCTCATCATTTGTACAGCTTTGCCAATTTGCCTCCAACGTCGTCCAATGAGTAAACATATTTCTGACATGCACGTACTACCGAAGGGGAGATGTGTACTTGGAAATCTCCATTTTTAAACCATCGCCCATTGGCTTGGGCCTTTACCCGTAGTGTGCTTTTTGAACCCAGTGCGCGAAAATCATGAAAGAAGACGGGTCCTTGTCAAACCTTGACACCACACTGCGGTCTCGAGCTTTGACAAGGATTCGTGCAGTGACCGGACCCAACTTGAATGCTTGGGTTTTATCATTGGTGTAGAGACTGTGGTGCGATACTTCAGGATGACATCTTCGGCTGTGTTTCAAAGTTCTGTTCAGAGACGGCTCTATTCTCCTCGTCACTTGCAGTAATTGATAATGAGCTGAGCTATGAAAGTAAAATAAAATAATCCTAGAAAGAACGAACAGGTCCCAAGTCTTGTGGAGTTTCAGACAGATAGGTAGTCATGTAAGAGCATCTCCGGTGGTTGCCTAGTAGAGGAAATTGCATTCTGAACCAGCAATGAAGTGTAGCTTACAACAGTCTCGAGAATGCGCATTTTGATTCCCAACGGCATTTTTCTGTCTCTCTGTTCGGGACGAATGTGCCGTGTGATTCAAAGACCGAGATAGAGACCTGTAGTAGATTTGTAGATATGCCCCTGAAGAACTCAACTCCAGTGCTACTACTGCACACGTACTCTACTACTGGCGAGATTGCCAGTGGAAGAGATCAATACTCGACAGTTCATGGAAGGTGCGGTCCATGCACTCGAAAATCGTCAATAAAATATCTAAAGTCGTCGGTTGGACTTCACAACGGAACTACATCTGTATACACCTTTTGTGCAAGGGGATATTATCTTATGGAAGCAAAAAGATAAACGCAACAATGCACGTTGCAACTCTTCTCTCTTGTGAAAATCATAACTATGAAACATCCAGACCAAATGCAAAGTTATGGGGGTTTCAGGCAAATTAGGACACGTTAGGATACAATTGGCAGCCAATCTGCGCTGAACCGTGAATCTCGGGTCTCGTATGGAATTGCTACACGTTTCTTGAATCCCCAGGTTCAGGAACTACCCTTCGAAGGGTAAAGCTTATCACACTGAACTCTTTGAGGTGTTCGACGCAGTACATATCAGATGTAGATACAGAACAATGTGCCTCATAAATTGTGAAATTTGGGCGGTATCCTTCGAAGGGCACTGTATCCGTTACACATGTACTGTACGTGGAACTGTACGACACACCAGAGTACATTACACGATGGGAAGGGAACGCAACAAGGGAACGTATCTAAAGTGTACGTACTACGTACCCTTGTTGGAAGCCAATCCATTTTGGCGCCACTCCCTGCTTCAGGAATACTCCGCTCGGCTCCACTCCCTGCTTCTGGAATACAGCAAATAATTCAAAACTCATCGATTTCGTAGGAGCAAACAGACATGTTTTCGAGAGCTCAAATTCAAAAGTTGAGTCACCAAATAAGACCATTCGGCGATACTGCAGCTCGCCAGGGAGGATGGTTAACATGTAGATGCCGAAGGGCATACACCAGACACTTTTATCTATCTCTGAGGAAGATAGAGTAATGATCGGTAGTATCTAGGCAGCACTAGGGCGAGAGTGTGGAAGTATCCATCAGCGGTGAGAGAGAAGATATTACGCACCTATCCTCTTGAGCAATGGTTCTGGCAGATATCTGTCCTCTCTCACATAGACATGGGGAGTTAGAATTGAAATGATGCGACAAACCCTTCAAGGAAAGAATTACTTTACCTACCAAAATCTTGCTTTGCACATAGCAAAGTGCAGATTCATACTACTACCAACCTAGGACGTATTATGTATAATATGCAACATAGATTCATAGCGAACTCAATCAATTATATACCTTAGAAACCTGAGAGGAAATCAGTCGTCCTCAGTCTTCTGACTGTTGTATCCCTGGCAAAAGCAACCAAAATGCCTCAAATGACTCATCTATTGAAGAGCAAGTAAAGATGCCCATGTGCATGTTCCGATAAAGTCATGTCACTTTCTTCCGGGGTAAATACCACTTTGATGTGCATGCGTATGCCCAGATAGACCAGCTCCTCGATGCTAAAAGCGCATCATTTTCATCTGGACCTCAATTCCGCAATTATATCTTATCAATCGTGATGGCAGTACTAAAATACTCGATGAAACACACGTATGAATTTGGTTGCGATTCTTGAACATCTGATTTATCCTGAATTGAGGCTTCTTTCTTGGCCAATTCCGGTAGAGATTAACAAACGCTTCAGAAAATGTCACACACCAACTGTCTACTATCTCAGTGTTTCCAATCGCCAACAATCCTCAGAAGGCAACATAGATGCAGATGAGTCGTCTTCGCCAGGCACAAATCTAGACAATCTGCCGCCATCTTTGGACATTCCCTGACCTTCCGTAACCCAATCTTCAACAAGCAACACGTATAGAAAGGTTCCTTTATTTGTCTTCTCCACACATATTATTCATCCACCATTCCCAATAAGGGGGTATCTATTCATTCATCTCTCTGCCGTCCCGGATATACTTTGTTCTCTTGTTTCCCGGAGGAGTATCGAAGATGTCTGAAAGAAGTTATTTAATTTCTAGCATCTTTGAGTCAAACGGGCAAACACTTCTCGAAGGAAATACAAAGCCACAGCCATCGTGGATGCCATCAGATTTTCCTTTGGCATGTATCACTCTGATATTGGCTACTATCAACGCCTTATTTCCACTTCCAGGGATAGGAGTTATATTCGCTTTTGGCACGTTCCTTCTTTCTCTAATCCAAATCACCTTTCTGACCCGAAAAGCTGACAGAACACCCCATGTCAGGACGGTGCTCTTGTTTCTCTTTACCGCATTGTGCCTTCTAGCCTCTCGAATGGTTGCGTTGAACAACAGAGACACGACGAGAAATCGGATTGAAGAAATAGTATTGAAACCGAGGCCCGGCAAGCCCTTCCTCATTCCCTCACCACCCAGTCTGGACCAGGGCGCATTGGTGCCTCCGAAAGCCAATTCCGCAGCTACGGTTAATGCATTACAGGCTGTTGAGCAGATCCAGCAGGCGCATCCGAATTCTGGAGATGTTGACACGGAGGCAAAGGAGAAGGTGCTTGATGAGACTAGAACTATGTCAACTGTGGAAAGGCCCTTTGCACAAGAGCCGCAGAAGCCGCCGAATCTTAACGGAACGTTTATCATCAACACACATAGGGGAGAATCATGGTGAGTACATTCGCAATCTCGAAAAAACGTCTACGGAAAAGAGATGTTGCGCATAGACTAGATGTACATCTCTCTGGCGTGTGGTCATCTAACAAAATCTGCTTTCGTTTCGATTCTAGCACTGTTGGATGTGCGAGATACAACTATGTCTGTGCAGAGAAGAAGTTCGAAGTTGTTAACTCCTGTCAAGTTTTAAAGCTTCGTCTAGGATGCAAGACGTGCGAAGACGGTAATTTTCATAATTCTGTCGCGTCATCTACGCCTGGTCGAATTGAAGTCGAGAGTGACACCGCCTCTAAGTGCTACATCTTGAGGCCTTCTGACGTCGCTCTTGCGGAATGTCACGCGTCTTCACCTCTAATTCGGCGCCTCTGCCCATGCGTGCAGTGACAAATCTGATATTACTGCGTGATCTCCTTCCGGCTGCACCAGTGACATGAATTATGTCTTGTGTAGATAAAAGAGGCTACTGGCAAACGTAAAACAGAACACAAAATGAATTTTTTTCTGTTGTTTAAGCCACTGTCGAAGGTGCGCGTTGTGCAACCAACGTTTATATGTATGAGATCAAATAAAGTGCAACCAGCAACGGAACATTCCTACTTTACGCTTCAAATATTGCATCTTCCCGTTTGATCTCCTTGATGCTCCTGAGCTAAACGGTTTTTTGTTCAGATGCCTCTTATGGCATCCAATTGCCTCATTTCTGCCATTTGCGCCATTATCGCTTGGCTACCCTAAGTTGTTCCACAATTTCAACCATCGCAAGCATTTCTTCAAAGGTACTAAACTAACACGTGTTAGTCACTCTGATGTACTCTACACCACAGGAACGCAGCAAACATGGCCTCTCCTGGGTCCAGCCGCAAGCGAGTCCACTGACGTCAACGACCCTCTCTTTCAATCGGGGCCGCGCGTGCCAAATTAATCGACTGACAATCAAATACTCTCCTTCAGGAGCAAAATCTTCTCGATGCCATTTTTACACAGCGCGTGCTATCGACATCACAACTTCGGCCGTAGATGCGGAGCCGCATGCGAGCCGCGACGTTCCTCTTGAAGTTCTTCATCTTTGCGAGAGGTGGGTCGCAGTCAATAAACCCGCTGGGATAATGATGCACAGAACTAAATTGTATCACGCCATCCCTGGGGAAGTATACCTGGTCGACATGGTAGCCAAAGAAGTGGAAAGCCTTCTAGGGGAACCATGTGAGGTCCTTCCGATACAACGGTTGGATAGACCAACCAGCGGTGTTGTTGTCTTTGGGCTAGGGGGCAGTAGGAATGCTGCGGATCTGCAACAGATTCTCCAAAGTGAAGGCTCTTGCAAGCAGTATTGGACATTAGTATCTGGATCCGAAATGCCGGTATCTTGGACCAACGAACACCCGCTTCGAGACTTGACCGGAAAGAACCGGAAGGAACGATCGGCCAAGTCGGACTTTGAGCAGCTCTTACGGCTAGATGATTCTGATGTATCCGTGGTGCGTGCCCAAATTTCGACCGGGAGGCGCCATCAGATACGGCGACATCTCAGCAACTCTCGCTTTCCAATTTTGGGCGATACGTCTCATGGCAAAGGTGTTGTCAACAGGAAGGTAAGGGAACTATATGGCGTTGATCGTTGCTGCCTGCACTCCCGTCGCCTTTCTTTTAGGGATCCCGTCAGTCTATCCGACGTAGTCATAGAGGCGCCAGTACCTGCAGATCTTCGGCGTGTTTTGGAGAACATTCCAGGCTACGATTCGGAGAAGCACGAGTCCATGGTAGATCTGGGAAATTGTGCATGAAACGGAGATTAAGGACTATGTCCGAATTTGTTGTGTTCAAAACTTTACAACAGTATGCTAACGCTACTCCATAGAACTGCAATGTACCTACGAGCTGTACATGAATCAAATCATCGTTTGATAATATCATCGGGACCTTTTCTATGTTCCGCCTAAGATGGGCGAGGTAGTTTGTGGGGCTTCGGCTTTGCAGAGAAGTACGAATCAACCTGCGACTGTTCGCTTTTCCGTTTCTTTTGGCTCAGCTTCGGGGCGCTAGAGCGGCCGTTCATGGGGTTTTCTCGCCGCTTCGCCCCGTTCTTTCGACGCCTCTCTGCAAGCCTCTCCGCTTCAGCGAATTCTTCGTTCTCCTTCTCGATTAGGCGAATTAGCACATCCACGCGACGCCTCAACTCGATCGGTGTTCTACTCTTGAACCACCAATTGAAACGAAATTGCCAAGCCTTTCTAACCTCCAGCTTGATGTCCTCCCATCTCCCATATCCCAACTTGTTCGTCATGCATACAAGCCAGCGGTCTTCTTCGTCAATAAATGTCTTGGAGCGGTTGCTTGCATACACCAAATCAAGCTCTTTCCAGGCATCATCATAACGGTTGATTTTGATTTGCAGAGCTCGCTCCATTTCTTCCCTCCGGGCGATCTTTTGTTCGCCATCTTCGATAACTTTCACAATCTTTGCCCACGCATCGAGGCGGGGTGGTCCTCTCTTCCAGAACAATTTGGAATACGCCTCTACCTCACTCAAAGTCTTGGTATCTTTGAGATCCTCAGATATCTTCGCTATGTTATTTCGCCCATGTCTTTCCAAGGCTCGCAAGAATATCTGGAACTCACGTCGGGTCCACAACGTCTGTCCCTCTTGTAAGAGTTGTTCTCTTTCCTCTTCAAGCTCAGCAGAAAGCAGCGATTCCTTCAAGTTTGGAAGCTCCGGGGGTTCCTTGCCCTCTTTCACCGCAGCATCCGCAGCGTCATTGTAGTTGTCGACAATCTCACGTTCCATCCTGAACAGCTCACGCAGCCGCTCGGCATTGTAAAGCATGTAATCCGGAAGAGAAGGATCCTTACGGTAGCGTAGGCGTGGCTTCTTCTTCTCGGGGGCGGCGGCTTGCGTTGCTCGCATTGCATCTCTGAAGTAGGCTGACTCGTCGTAGTTTTTAGACCGCACACGTTTGCCTACGTCCAGAAAGAATTCCTTACCTCCTGCGGCTTTCTCCCTATAGTTGACACCCTCAAAATGGAAAATGGACTTGTCTTTCTTCGGGTCATTTCCAGAGAGCTGGAAGTCAAGCATGTCGAGGTTACCGGTTGAACTAACCTTCTTCTCAACCTCGTCCACCATTTCCTTCGTTTTCTCCTTACCACGCGACAAAATTACATCGATGTCCTCCTCCGCATAGTCTGAAGTGTTTGATTTGAAAAACTTGTCTGCACCGAACCGAATCATGTCCAACAAATCGTTCTTCTCAAGGTTCTTTTTCTGCTGCGTAAGTCTTCCTTGCTGAATTACAAGAGTATCCAGACGCAGCTTCGACATTGCAGTTCGCAAAATTCGCTCTTCGACAGAGTTTTCCGTAATGAGACGGTACACATTGACAGGTTTCCGCTGGCCGATACGATGCGCACGATCCATTGCCTGCAAATCGCACTGCGCGTTCCAATCACTATCGTATAGCACGACGGTGTCCGCAGTTGCGAGATTGATACCAAGACCACCCGCTCTCGTAGATAGCAAAAAGATGAACTTTTCGGAGCCATCGCGATTGAAATCGGCAATCTGCTCGTCGCGCCACTCGCCATCAGTGCCTCCATCAATTCGACAAAACTTGTACTGACGCATGGTGCAGTAGTCCTCCAATATATCCAAAACTCGCGTCATTTGGGAAAAGATTAATACTCGATGGTCGCCTTCCTTGAGCCGCGCTAAGAGCTTGTCGAGAAGCTTCAGTTTCTCGCAATTTTGAATCAAATGCTCTCCAAATGGATCCAAAGAGCGATCCTCCACCCCATCAAACAAATAGGGGTGATTGACACACTTGCGCAACTGCATGAGGATATTAAGAAGGCGTACGCGGTCACCACCCTTCCCATTTATAGCATCAATATCCTTCTTCAGCAGGTTTCGATAAAGATCCAGTTGCATACTTGACAGTTTGGTAAACAGTACAGTCTCCTTCTTGGGCGGGAGGCTATGCTCAACCTCGCTCTTGAGACGACGAATAAGGAAAGGCCGCAGGACAGCATGAAGCTGGCCGACAATTTCCTTTTGCTTTTCAGTGTCATTGGCACTTTCGCCGCCCTCAATTGCCTCCACCGAAGAGAACCATTTCTCAAAGACATCGGAGCTCGAGAAGACATCCGGAAGGAGAAAGTTGAGCAAGGCCCACAATTCATGCAGGTTATTTTGAAGTGGGGTACCAGTGATGAGCAGGCGAGCTTGCGTGGTGAACATACGCACAACCTGAGAGAGCAATGAGTTCTCATTCTTGATACGATGGGCCTCATCAATGATAAGGTAGCGCCATGAGAACTTGGTAAGATGCGCCTTCTCCTTCGTCACGACCTCATACGATGTGACCACGGCGTCAAACTTGCCGTACTGAATTAGCTCCGAGGTCTGATGCTTACGGTCATCCTGAGTTCCGTGGAACCTTACCGCGCGGATGTCCGGACACCAACGAGCAATCTCATTCATCCAGTTTCCCAACGTGCTCTTGGGAACAATGATAAGATGCGGACCGGTGATGTTCTTGTACTGCCTGAGGAAGCCCAGCATGGAAATAGTCTGGAGCGTTTTGCCCAACCCCATCTCATCGGCTAGGATGCCATTGAGCCCACGCTCGAAGAGACCGATAAGAAAGTTAAGTCCCTCCAGCTGATATGGGCGCATTGTTCCGGTAACGCAATTTGGCTGCTCAGTAAGGCGAGTTGTTTGGACTAGAATATCGGAAGGGTCGTTCTTCGCAGCGCTCTCCATCATGAGCTTATCTTCTTCCATCTCTGTCATACGGCGCTTCTTAGGCTTTCCGGACTTTGACGGAGCGGCAGCTGCAGCCTTCTTGGCGGGCTCGTCTTCGTCATCACCTATGAAATGCTTGAACATTGGCGCCTGGGCCAGCAGAAATTTGCGACGATCGCCGGTCGCCTTTCGAATCTCTTCCTTAATTTCGGTGTTCGAGTCACTCAGCTTGCGTAGATTGCTAGCAGAGGCGGCTCCTTTGCTGGCCTTGTTTGTGGTCGTCATGGTTGGTTAGTGGTGACTGGAACGTTCACCAGGGGCCTAGCGAAAGTTCCAGTAACGAAAGTGACTCAAGTCTGGACGGCAGCAGGGGCGAGCGTTTTGCCTCGGGTACGCAAGCGCACGGCTACGGGAGATGGCGGCGGTTTTGAAGCGGCGGTGCGGATGTTGTCGCGGAAAGAGCAGGTAGAGCGGACGGCTGTGATGTACATTTACGTTGTGTTACAGCTGTTGGGCGGGCGCTCCACAGTACGGCAGGCGAATGAATGTTTCGGTGACGGGAGCCGGTGAAAGGGCGGGTGCACTTCACTGTACCGCGGTATCTTAAGATACTCTCGGAGGGAGTAACATTAGGCAATAGTTCAGTGTAGGTATGCGTTACGTGCCTGGCCCTACATACGGCTACTTGATGCGTTAACAGGGAAGGGCTGCGGTTCCTGCGGACGCGTATCCGTCGCGTATTAATAAAAGCTCCTATGTGATCGTGTTGGCGCCAATTGCCGCTTGGCGGGAAATGAGTAGTGCATGTTGTCGTCATTGGATCTCACCTGAGATCCGTTTCGAAAAGAACCCTTTCGGATCTGTTTTTTGTTCCCTTTCTACAGTTCTGCAGTACTCTAAAGTACACGTGTAGTCCATTGGACTATTTTAAAAAATGCGTCTCTAGTTTTGAATATATATTGAAAGTTGAACCAAACATCAAAAATGGGATTCGAGACTCAGGAGGAAAGAGTCACCTATCTGTACAGCACGAATGTGACCTACTGTACAGTAGTAGAGTACCTACTGTCAGTATGCTACTTATGCTCTAATTACCCTATACTGTAGTAGGCTCAATTTAGAGCTGATACAGTTTTCGAGGACCCTTATCCAATCGACTGCCCGGAATATCTAGTTTCTGGACTACCTTCCACTTCCACCATTACGTGTCGTATAATACAAATGCGTAATTGGATGCACAGTAGTGTGTACTTGTAGTTTAACACTATACAGTTTTACTGTATATTCTCCCAATTTTGGTGCAAGATTTTTTTTTTGGGATTGGCACCATGACATGACATGACATGACATGACATGACATGACATGACATGACATGACATGACATGACGTCGCTATATTTTCCGTTGAACCGTTGTGAGCCCCGGAGGCCCTGAGGTCGATGGTCGGGACTTTTGAGTTGGAGGTCAGCACTGTCGCGAAAATGGTGAAAGAAAAAGAATAGTTGTTGTGGTGTACGACTATTTAGAGAGGAATAGTACTCAGAAAAATGGATGGGTTATGTAGTATCAATTTTACGAGTAGTCTAAATTGTAATGCTTTCTTTTTATCTTTCTATCAAAAGGTATATGTAAATAGGTATCTGCGACAAAGGAAGAGGTAAGGAAAATAGTAAGGCCCCATTTACTGCAGGTATTATTGTCTACACAATTTGCAACAAATGCGCATCAGAAGAAGCGATCGAAGTCAGTGCACTGGAACGAAGATTGAGGCCAAGGTCGGGATATACTTTACAGTACAGTACATGTATAAGGTAAATGTAAATCAGTATCTGTGACAGAAGAACAAGTAAGAAAATTATTAGGGCCCTATTCTATTATTATACTATTGTGCTGAAAAGAGCATCCGCCACTGACTGAACATATTCCATGATTCTGGTGAGGCTTTTCATAATTTCCTCTGCCTACATAGGACCCTTCTTCGCTGCTGCCTGGGCCTGCATACATCATACAATCTCAGACTCATGGAATCAAATTGACTGCATCTCGCGGGCGCCAACTTATTCCACCTTCTCCTCTCTCAAATATCCACCGCCATCGCCCAGAAAGCATTCCATCTTACTGCTCTTTCACTCGCATCCTCGTTATCAAATTTATCCAATGCTTCGGGGAATTTGCGACAACAGCGAAGTCATCCTGTCTCCTCCCGAAAATTGCTCCTCCACCCTCCATACTCGACAATGGACAGTCTCGCTCGCGCATATCGACAATCCACTTCACGCGCCGGATCTGCAGAACCCTTTGTCCACGCAGCAGTTGTGACATACGCTTTCCTTCTATTAATTTGCGCCCTCCTTAACCTTCTCGCTCCCGCCTGGGTATCGCGCAACGCTGCCAGCCCACGGCCTCTGCACTCTGGCCTACAAGTCCAACCCCCCACTGCAAATCGCAAGTTCACACTGCGACCCGACTTGTCCATAGACGCAAGCATCTCGCGCTGCATCTCGCGCGGCATGATGGAGGATATTAGTGATCCAGTTGTGGATCGCGTACGAGGCGAGCTCAGTTGCGGCGGCAAAATGCCTGCAGTCTACGAAGTACATGAGACGCCCACCGTATGTGCTATCGTGCAGAGCTTCAACCACAACGCCAATATCGCGAAGATTGCCAAAGCACTGGTGGACAACGCTGCGATACAGGAGATCGTCATTTGCGAAGATGGGTCAACAGACAATAGCCTCGACAGGTGGATGGAAGAGTTACGTGATACAAAGCACTTTATCGTTCTATCAAACAATTTACACGAAACTCGCTGCTACAACAGGGCCATGAGACTCACATCCGCCGAATACTTCATCCTTTTGCAAGACGACGATCTACCACCACCCGTGCCAGAATCAGCTGAGGAGGCAGAGTTTGCCGTGCAGAAAAACTGGGTTTCGGAGGCGATGGAGCTCTTTGACGCAGACCCGAAGCTCGGCGTACTGACGGGCTTCATCGGGCAAATATGGGATGACCAGGGCAAAGGCTACGAGTTTGGAGAGCAGACAAGCGACCATGGCGGCACGCGAAAAGGCAAGACCGTTCGCATTCCTTTCTTAAGCCAGCGCACCCTACAGCCTTTTATGTACGTGGAGTGCGCTTGGATCGCGCCGGTCTTCATCCGTGCAAAGGCCTTGCAGAGAATCGGTGGTCTTGATGTTGGACTGTTCAAAATACGCCAACCGGGTGTCTGGCAGGACTGTGTATTAAGTTATGCGGCATGGACGGCCGGATGGCGCGTTGGCGTATATGATTCGCTGTTTCAACGCGGTGTTGGAGGGCATGGGTCGGCTAGCTCGACTGCAAAGATCAAAATGAGAGACACTGTCTGGAAGCGCGCCAAGGCTGCCGTCGACATGCGGTACGACCGTAAATATATACGAGACCATGTACTTTCTGTCAATAATAGAACACTATCTGCACGGTTCAGCGGCGAGGAATAGTTTTACAAGTGCCGTACATCCGGAAGGGCGAATGCCTATGCTTTATTGGCAGAATGGTAATGAAAGACTGAAGTATGAAATATGTAAGCCGTCTTTAACTACGAATGTATCATTAAAACTATCAACCCCATGAGTACGTAATCGTCCCGGGATCCAGTCAGCATTACAGGTCCTTCATGACAATGCGAGCAGCTGCGAGCGTGCGATCGATGTCCTCTTCGGAATGTTGCAGCCCGGTGAAGCCGGCTTCGTATTGACTCGGGGCAAGATATACACCATTCTCAAGCATGCCTCTGTGATAGCGAGCGAACTTGTCAAAGTCGCACTTGTCCGCCACGTCCTCAAAGCACGAAACCGGGCCGTCACAGAAGAACATACCCCACATTCCGCTGATGTGACCGCCACATACGGCGTGCCCGTACTCCTTACCAATCGAGAGCAGTCCGTCGATCAGCCGCTTGGTGATCTTATCAAGATACTCGTAGCTGCCAGGCCGGCTGAGAATCTCCAGAGTCTTGATGCCGGCCGTCATTGCCAACGGGTTTCCACTCAGAGTCCCTGCTTGGTACACTGGACCAGCCGGGGCAACCATGCTCATGATGTCCTTCCGGCCTCCATACGCCCCGACGGGCAGTCCGCCGCCAATGACCTTGCCGAAAGTAGAAATATCCGGCTTGATGCCAAAGTAGCCCTGCGCACAGTTGTACGCGATACGGAACCCAGTCATGACCTCATCGAAGCAGAGAATGGCGCCTTCCGCCGTGGTGAGCTCACGGAGACCTTCGAGGAATTCCTTCGTGGGCGGGATGAAGCCCGAGTTACCCACGACGGGTTCCAGAATAACACCAGCAATCTCCCCCTTGTTCGCCTCGAAGATCGCGCGTACCGATTCAACGTCGTTGTACTTTGCACAAAGCGTGCTGGCAGTGCTGGACGCAGGGACGCCTGGAGAATCGGGCAGGCCGAGTGTAAGAACTCCGGAGCCAGCCTGCACGAGATACATATCAGCGTGGCCGTGGTAGCAACCAGTGAACTTGATGAGCTTCTCGCGGCCTGTAAAAGCGCGCATGACACGAGCGACAGACATGCAGGCCTCTGTCCCCGAGTTGACAAAACGGACCATTTCCACGGAGGGCACGGCGTCAACGACCATCTGGGCGAGTTTGTTCTCAAGAGTGCTCGGGGCGCCAAAGCTCGTACCCTTCTTCAGCGCCTCGGTAAGCGCCTCGTTGACCTCATCATTGGCGGCTCCGACGATGGCGGGGCCCCAGGATCCGATGTAGTCGATGTACTCGTTACCGTCGACATCGTAGGCCTTGGAGCCCTTGACTGAATCGAAGACCACCGCACCGCCGCCGACGGATTTGAAGGCGCGCACGGGGCTGGATACGCCTCCCGGCATGATTTCGCGCGCCTCTTTGAGCACACGTTCGGACTCGGCGGTCTTCAGACTCTGAGAGGCCACCATTTTCGGCACGCGCGTCTGGAGGGGACGGCGGGAGGCGATGTCCGCTGTGCGACTGCCTAGGATCGAACGGCTGGACGTTGGCAACGGGGCGGCGAAGGCTGGTGTGCTGGAGGACATGGTGGCAATGGTGGATGTTGGATGGGGGGGAAGAAATTGGAGAGGGTTTGGTTGAGGGGATGAGGGGATGATGCGGGCGCAATGGGCGGGAATGGCTCTGGAAGAGGCAGATAGACTGGAATGGAGGGCGTTTCAATGGGGCGATCGGGTGAAAAAGAGATGAGATCTGCAGCAGGTTGCGCTTTGCAGGAAGTGACTGAAATGCCCAAAAAAATAACGTTGGCACTGCGGTGCGAATCTCCCGTACTTCAATCTGTCTCTATCTGCTGGCTTGTGGCTTGGCCTGTCATACGACTGTGAAACCATTAAAAAAGGTAGAAAATTGTAACCACACTGCCCTCGATCTCGATTTGCGGTTATGATACGGTGTAGTGTAATGTCCTGGTAGATGCCCTTCGAAGGGTACAACCCGTTGGGTACAGAGGGGTGTCACTTCACCTCTTAAATTCTGCCATCACATGACACGGCGATGCCTGTGTTCCAGCCCTTCAGTTTTGCACATTCCAGATTTGAAGCTGTTCATTTCGAAACAGGACATGAAATACAGCCGACAAACTGCACTGGGTGCGTATGCAAAATGACATACACGTGTACAACTATTACAACGATACACCTCCGAATGGCAACATCTATGCCCATCCCATCGCATCGCCCGTTTCCTCCGCCATCCAGATCTAGCGCAAAGGATCATCGTAGCCCTCGATCGCTTCCATCCGCAAGGGCAGCCAGCACTCACCGATTGAATACCCAAACAGCCGGAGCGATTCGTAACCCAGACGTACAAAATCTGCACAGCCTCACCACCCACCTCGCTTTCGCACCGTCGTCCAACCCCACTCAGTATGTCGGATCCAATCGCACCATCCGCCGGGGAGGGGCCCCCCTGCCCAAAAAGCCAGGTAAAAACGCTCGTCATCACGGGCATCTCCGACTTCCGCACCGTGTTTTTCTACCCGCTCTGCACTGGCATCATGACGGGCGTGGGCTTTATTCTCGGCAAGCGTCTGGGCGAGAAGTACTTTTACGGCGGAGTGGCCAAATCGTCATGATGCTACCGCGCCTCCCATTCTAATTCCATCCACGTGCACAGATCTAGAGTGTATAGCAGACATTGCCCGCCTCATGGTAAAATGCTACCCGCGTCTTTACCGGTTTCAATTTTCATCACCTCTCGTAAAATCCCACCTCGGTTATTTGACAGCCTGCAAACGCCGCCTTTCTTGCCCGGCATTGTGAGCATCGTCCGCAATGCAGCCCGTTCCTTCCGCCGATCATGCACGACCATGTCGTACAGAACTGCACTCCTAGATCTGTCCCCATCTTCACTACGTCCGTCTTTGTCATCTCCACAAGCGGCGTCTCTATCTTCAAACCTTCCTCCAAACCCGATACAGTCCGACCCATGTCTGCTATGAAGCCACTGGATGCCGATGGGTACCAAGCCTCGTCGTCTGCGGAAACCGCGATGGACATTCGGGATGCGCCCTCTTGGGACGCCAGTGACGTCGCAATGGATAGTAGCACAAGGTTGCGGTGTTTCAGAGGTACATGTAGCCGCTTTTTCTGCCGCTGGCGAAATGTTTCGCCGAGGTTCTTAAGGTCAGCTTCCACGAAATCCGTGATGCCCCATTGCTCGCACTGCGATTTGGACGCTCTGTGTTCCTGAGCCGCTGTCTTCTGTCCGTATTGAAAGAACAAGGCTATAATTTGCTCGGGATCCGGGCTGGCCTTTGCTTCGAGAACGGCTTTACGCAGCACTGTTGCGCTCTCCACGCCACCACTCAAAAGCACAACATGTTTTCGAGCGTCATCTCCGGTACTGAAGTCACTTTTGGGGCTTGAAGTCGCCGCAGCCAAGCATCTAGTATGCGGCTTTTGGCCATATTGAGAGGATTTTTTGAGGGGACAATTGATATTCCATGCGTTCAACTGCCGTCGCGATCCCCAGCAGAATATTCCGGCCGTACGAAGACTGAGATAGCAGATTACGGTCATTTCGTCTTCAACTGTGCCCTGCGAAGCTGTACTTGCAAAGCAGGCCCTCAGGTACAACGATCCGAAATAGAGCACTGAGACGCAGGCATGTGTCCAAATTTTGAGAAGGCCTATTTGCCAAAAGCCCATTCATTAGCAACCTCAAAGTACGCCCCGAGCAGATATCCCGGGATCATCGCACCACTCAATTTGAAAGCTGGCCTGGCCACCCTTATGCTCGCCATTTCATGTTACCAGACATGTACATATCTGCTTTTCGTAGCCTAGCAAGGATGCATATAGCTTCATGAGCGTTAAACGATGGGCCATATAGTAGGCCAACCTCAACAGTTAACTCACTATTTAGTTTCCAGCGGTTGCAATCAGTGATACTTGGAACAGCCCTTCCGTAGAATTTCCCACAGTCCGCTACCAACGAACCCCATGCCCTCTCCAGAACGTCAGAAAGAATATCGATTGTGTTACGTGACACAGAACTTTACATGATTCACTATTACTTGTGAAAGACTACGCCTTCTTACTTGAACGTACCCAACGAGCACGCATTCCAACATCGGCCGAGTTACTGTTTGCGAAATATAACAATGCCAGAAATACATCCGCCGACTGAACTCATTGATCAGGTTTGCCCTTGACACCTTTATCCTTGCCGTCCGGGCCGGCCTCATCGCATGTGAGAACAAAAGCCTTCAAGTCTGTCCGCAGTGCATAGAGATTTTCCCGCACATCATCCGAGGTGGCCTTGTCCGCGGCAATGAGGAATACACGCTTTGCAACTCGTAAAGCCATGTCGCGCTGGTCCTTTCGCTTCAGATCTAGCTCCCCATTAGTGAGCAGATCCGTTACCCTCGCGAGAATTCTTTCCCTAATTCTCTTTCCAACCGAGTGAAGGTGCGTCTGGGATGACCCAATCCTGCCATAGAGATCCTCCATCAATAGATCAAAAACCTTGTGAATTTCATTCCCTGGCAACTTCTTCGCGCACGACAGCACTGGCAGCATTATCCGGTCGATGTACACATCCAAAATATGCAACGCCACTCCAGGGCCTGCTTTGCGCGTTTTCTCCAGCACCTGCACCCTGAATAGGGTCAAAAAGCCTGTGAGCGTTCCCATGAAGTCCTCGTCTGCTCCCCCCTCCACTACCTTGGCCATGCTCTTCTCCACTGCAACGTTAATGAGCTCGTAGTACTTATCAACTCTGTGCCGATCGATACCAAACCACTCACGCACGAGGCAGGCAAAAAGGCCCTCGAGAAACGGCCAGCCGACAATATCGGTGAGATCGACGACATTCCGAATGGTAGCAGATATCAACGGCCTCTTGTCCGCCATCCATACGCAATAAAACAGCGCCTTCCACAACCTAGCAATGTCCCCCTCCCCCAGCTCGGAGGCATTGTCCCGCAGCCAG
>JAUBNZ010000140.1:0-23430 GCA_032355485.1 Bonnemaisonia californica
AGTGCCTGTGTTTTCCTGGCAGTCATGGGTTCGATCAAACATGGAAAGAAGAAGAGGAAGTCTCTTGAAAACGGCTCGGCGTCCAAGTCCAAGTCCAAGTCCAAAAAGGACAAGTCCACCCCGCCGCCAGTCGTCGAGAAGGCCGTCGTCGTCGAACCAGTGAAGTCCAAAAAGAGCAAAAGTAAGAAGAAGAAGAAGGAAGCGCCGCCGCCGCCGCCGCCCCCAGCTGATTCTTCTAGTGATGATTCTAGCGAAAGCTCTAGCAGTGAGGAGGAAGCCCCGAAGCCCGCACCAGTGAAGAAGACCAAGTCTGGCAAAAAGGCCAAGGCTAAGGCTCCTGTTGAGGAGGAATCTTCAGAGGATGATAGTAGCAGTGAAGACGAGAAGCCCGTTGCGGTGAAGGCCACTGTGAATGCATTGAAGGAAGCTGATTCTTCAGAGAGTGATTCTTCATCATCTGAGGAAGAAGACGATGAACCGAAGAAACCGAAAGGTAAAACCGCCTCCAAGGTCCCTGAAAAGAAAAAGGCTCCTGTCGAGGAAGAGGACAGCAGTGACGACAGTGGCGACAGTGACGATAGTGACGATAGTAGTGATGAGAAAGAGGAGATCGTGAAGCCTTCGAAGGCAAAGGTAACCGCCAAAAAGGATGCTGAAAAGGACAGTGATGACGATGACTCCTCTGATGACAGTGACGACGACAGCTCTGAGCCGGATGCCAAGAATCTGAAAGCCAATGGCAATTCAAAGAAAGAAACGAAGGCTTCTGAGAAGGATGACTCTGATGATTCCAGTGACAGTGACAGCTCTGATGACAGTGAGGACGAGGAAGAGAGCTCGCCGATGAGTGTTGAGAAAAAGAGGCTCCACGATGACAAAATGATTGATACTGAGGTCGGTAAGAAGCGAAATGCGCCGGCATCAGATTCCACTCCACAGCCTCAGAAGCGTCATCAGCCATCGTCATCAGGTACTGATGAGCTCCGTGTATTCGTTGGTAATATTCCGTGGACGATCACTGAGGATGATCTTGCCGAAACTTTGCAGGAATGCGGAGAAATTACGGATGTCTACTTGCCTAGAGAGAGGGAAACTGAAAGACTGAGAGGTTTTGCTTTTGTCTCGTTCGCCGCATCTGAAGGTGCCACAGCGGCCTGTGAAATGGACGGAGTCATGTGCAAAGGTCGCCCTCTGAACATTAATCCGGCTGGCTCGAAACCAAGTGGCGGAAGCGGCCGTGGTGGCTTTGGCGGTCGTGGTGGCGGAGGCCGTGGCGGCGGTGGTCGTGGTCGTGGCCGTGGTGGTTACTCAGGTGGCTTTGGCGATGATGGAGGATATGGGGGGGGTGGTCGAGGAGGCTTCGGTGGTGGACGCGGGGGTGGACGTGGTGGCGGCTTTGGAGGCGGACGTGGTGGTGGTTTCGGGGGCGGACGTGGCGGTGGATTCGGGGGCGGACGTGGTGGTGGCTTCGGGGGCGGACGCGGCGGTGGCTTCGGAGGGGGCCGCGGTGGACGAGGTGGCGGCAGCGATATGGGTGGAGGTAATGGGAAGAAGATAACTTTTAATGACAGCGACTAAGCCGTTGGTGGCACCTAGGTACAAATATCAAAAAGTCGGAATGCGATAAAGAAAATGTATGTCAGGATCGGAACTTGTGATTTGGTGCAAGCAGTAGTTTGTGCACCCATCGACTGGACAAGGCTGTAGTACTCTTATTCTTCCACAGATAACAGAATGGATGTCATTCAGATACGTAAGCGACAACGTCTACGAACCACTTGCGATGATCGAAGTACTTCGCCTTCAAACAGAATCCCGCAGTCTGCAGGAGCTTGTCTACCATTCCTGGAGAGAATTTGAAAGACTGTTCAGTGAAAATAGCTTCCTGTGCTTTCACTGTGAATCTCTGCCTTTCATGTTCGTTCGTCGGCCCCAGGAGTGAGTTACTATCTTCGAGATTTCCATTGACTTCCACATGTTGCGAAACAGCTGGAATAAGAAAGCTCTCCATGGCACTAGTTCTGGGATTGAAACGGGCAATATGTTGGAAATCATTCACGTTAAAACTGGTTCCCAGCTCCTTGTTCATCCTTGTCAAAAGATTCAAGTTGAAATCCCGCGTAACACCTTCACAGTCAGAGTATGCTCTCGTCATGATTTCTGAGTCTTTGACTAAATCACAACCGAGAAGAATAAAGTCTTCCGGGAGAAGCTTAGCCCTGATTGCAGAGAGAAACATTTGTGCTTCACTGAAGTGAAAATTGCCAATGGAGGATCCAATAAACAGTACAGCTGTACGTTGTTTTGGACGAGATGAGACAATATGTTCTATACCCTCAAGATAATCCCCGATAATTCCGTGGACTTTGAGCGGTTCGCCCGCAAAAGCTTGCTCTATAGATCCAAACAGGTTGCCCATAGCCTTCCTGGAAATATCAACAGGAAGATATTCAAAATCGACGTCATTCTCTAGCAGTGAACGAAGAATGATCTTCGTTTTACGCCCATCGCCTGCCCCCAGCTCAACAATGTTCACAGGTCCATCTTGTGAAGCGGGGCCGAAATGCTTTCTCACAAATTCCGCTGAATACGTTTCAAAAATTTCTTGCTCGGTACGCGTCAGGTAATATTCTTCCAATTCGGTAATCTGTGCATAAATTTCTGTTTAAAGGAGAGGTCGGGATCAGTTAGAAGTAAGAATGGAACAGTCCGCTAATTCGTGGGCGACAATACGAAAAGCAGTTCAGCTGGCACGGAAATGCCCATTTTCCGCACTCACCACTCCCTCGATCATCATAAAAGTACTTCGAAGATATCGCTTTGGGATCCGCTGATAGCCCCTCTACGACATCTTTTCGAAATTCATTCCGAGCTGCAACTGCGTCTTCTTCTCGGAGAACTGTGAGGTTGAAAGCTGAATTGATTGGGAGTTGGCCATTCCTGGGGTCTTGCCTTTTCCCGATAGGCATTTGAGATTTTGACGAAACCATTAAGTGGGTGGCTAGTTTCTTTAAAACGAGGAAATCAGTTGAAGTTCAAATTGAAGAACTGCCTCGGAAAATGAAAGGAAAATGTGGCCAGATGCAGTAATTTGGTTTCTGTTGATGAAGTTCTGCAGTTGGGGGAGCAGTGTGAGGGCTAAGGCAGTATGTGATATGCCAAAACTGTAAGAAAGAAACACACAAGGATTCTTCCCACGCAGTAACTGCCCTGGTTCTGGGGGCAGCTTAAGACCCGGAATGGTGCAACTTTGAGTGATTCTGAGATTACATAAATTGCGGTTCCCACAGGCTGAAATTTATAGAAGACCATATCTATAACTTGGTGGGTAGGTTTTTGCTCCATGTTCAAGATTCAGAGCTTGTATGAAAGATTGTATTCTCTGTGGTCTACAGGCATTGTCTGTGCAGTTCTTAATTTCATTGGTTCATACCTGCATATGCGTAATCTTTATAGCGAATCGATCAGTGGCTGTGGCATACCATGAAATAACGGAAAAAGGATTCAGTTCCTACGGTGAGATTCGAGATTGTACTAAGAACGACATCAGTATTGCCCTTAGCCATTGCATGTCTATATACTGGTAGTTGCTCAAACAAAAAGAGCTACATTGTAGCGCTTTTTATTTGAGCAACTATTCTGTATATGTATACATACATATATATATTTATACACACTATATGTTTACCTCGGTGCCCCTGGTGTTCATTTCGGGGGCTAGCATCGTTGGTTGTCATTCTCTCTCTGCTACAGGTACATGAAGTTGACGTTCCCTGAACTTGAGGCCAGTACAGATGCTGAAGTGCATAGCAGTGCTTGAGAAGGACAGCATGAAGTTTGCAAGGTGGAGATGAAGAATAAATAGATATTACCTCTTCGGCATTTTCCAGATTGAGTGTTTATTAGAGTGTGCAATGTGCAACAGACATGGATGGCCACAAAACAGAAAAACAGAGTCGCCATCTAGCCTACATCAGGACACTGGTCACTCTTTAAACTTAATATATCAATCACATCAGAGTGTGTATCAAAATGTGATGTGGACAGTGTGATGTCATCATATCACATTCTGGTATGCATTGATGAAGTTTCTAGGAGACCTGAAGAGTGGTGTGTACATGCTATGAGCACACCATTCCTCAGATCTCCTACACATTGTGTACATTTCAATACAGCAGGCAAACAACATTTATCCTGTAGGACTTCGCCATCGTGTCCATTCCAAGGATGTCTTTCTACGCCTCTCAGTGGCGGAAAAACTTAGCATCCCCGGCTTATGCTGATGTTAAACTATTGGAATTTCAGCGATTTTGAGCATTCCCTGAAGCTCAATTGGGTTGGACCACGATGGTGCCCTCTTGACAGTAGAGAAAATCTGGGTTATTATTGTAATGTGACTGGACATATTGAGCTTCGATACTGATGGGTTCGTCGACTCCTTTATATTATTGCTCTTAAAGGCAGGCTTCTCTGCAGCGTTTGTCCTACATATATATTTTTGCATTTATTGAGACTGGACTTCCTTCTCTCGTTCAGGACCACACAAATACTGTTAGAATCTTTGATTTATCAGCACGCTAATATTCGCTATGACAAACGATGATTCAAATACGTTGTCATACTGTAAGTAAAGTAAAGCAGAACAGTGATGTTTGGTATCATAATCGGCCGTAATCGATTGTGTTCGCCGGGGTGCAGTAAGTGCCTGTGAACACATGTCTTTATTGAGCGCCGAGATAAAGCATGTGGAGCTCGCACGGCGTGCGCAGTGCACGCATCTGAAGTAGGGGTTGTCGCCCAGCTCCCCGGGATGACAACAGGCCCTCGAGCAGCTGTCAGCCCAAGGAGCTGGGCGCAACACGCTTGTCTACCGCTCGCTGAACGGTGACATAGATGATGAACGGTTGATTTTTCGGTCACAAAATACGGAACGGAGCCGTTATGGTTGAAGTTGAAAAATGGTTCAAAATTCGTTGAAATGCCTCAAAGAGACATTATGTTGAATATCCAGTGAAATTGAATTTACGGCTGAAATAAAGGTTGTCTTGTGATGTGTGTTGATGTTGTGAAGATCGAGCTACTTGATCTACTCGATCTTCCTACTTATACTATCAACGATTGTAGAGATAGCGGGGTAAAACCTGCCTAAACGACCCGCTAAACGTAGATTTCGTAGTAGAAGTAGCCTGTCCAGGCAGGAATCGCTACATTCATCGGCGTCTATGACTTACTAAACTAGTCTAGCAGTACTAATTCACGTTGCGTTACATGTATAGCACCTTGCACAAGAACGCTGTGATACCAACAAGGAACATACGATATGGCAGTGAGGAGGACGGTATGTTATGGCACCTTCGAGAATTATTATGTAATCTAGTCTGAGTCACTCGGAGCACGCCGTGAATTATCACTTCCCCCTCCAGAAGTGCGAAGACAGTCAAGGCTCGATTATTACGTATTTTTCAATGGGATGAGAGATACAGTGCAAAGCCAACAGTTTTCTGAGAGCATCACTTGGTCCAATTTTTGTTAATCCATCAGCAGGATTGTACACCGACTTGATTAGCGCAATTTTGTCGATTTCACGATTGTTGTATGACTGACGCATAGCTGACAGGTCAATCATTAGGCGCTTCTCGGTAGTGTACCTTGATCTGGTGATAACGTCGAATACGAGCTTTGAATCTGTGGGTAGCAGAATCGGAATAAGTTTTCAAAGGGCTTTTCCTATGTCATGTTTGAGAATGAACGCTGCAGCAAAGGAATCGGCTAAGGCCAAAGCCTCTACTCCCACTGTTGATCTTACTACACGTCGTGACTTGTGTGAAGAGAACTGAACTATTGGGCAATTGTTCTGTACATCTGAAAGTCCGGTGATGTAGCCGAGATGCGACAAGAATTCTGCGCTGTTTCTGTATGAAGCATCAGCATAAACAGAAAGGCATATGATATTCAGGTCTAAATTTGGAAACTTTAAAGCTAATTTAGATGAGGACCTTAGATACCTTTTGATCCTGTTAAGCTCTTTAACAACGACTTTTTTGAACGTTTCTGGTGTAATTCTTGATGACATAGATATAGAACATGCTATGTCGGGCCTTTTATTGACAACCCAAGCTAATCTTGCACGCATTGGCCGTAATTCTTCAAAAAATGCATCTTCAATTATTATCTTAAGTCTCTCGATATATTCCGTTAGAGATAAGCTTCTTTCTTTGGAAGAAACTTCAATTCCAAGGAATGTAAAAGTTTTCTTTTCTGGAGGTTTCGTGTCAAATTTAGATGCTGTTCCGGCGGTAGCTTCTTTCTCGAAAGATGGTTCTCCAGTACGTAAGATTTCATCCACATATGTACCGGACAATCCAAGGAGCTTTTTACCAACTCGTTTGAAGACTAATGATAGATCTCCAGTCATTTGTTGCATACGCAGATCTTCCATGTGATGGGTAACAAAGGTTTCTCCCCAATAGTCACTAGAATCTCCCAATCCGTGCTAAGGTTTAACAAATCGGAGAAAATCATTGGTGCTGAGCTCTAAAACAATGGTTTAACTAATATTTCTCTTTTCAAGTTAAAAGAAGACTGCAGATAAGCTTTATTGATATCTGTAGACCATACGTCAAAGCCTAAACTTGATGCAAGAGCCATAATCATTCGTGTGGATGTTTGCTTTAGAGTTGTTGCGTTGTGAACAATTGATCTTTTTCATTGTCTCTGTGGCCTCCAAGAACGAATCTAGCATTCAAGACTTCTTTCCCGTTCTCGCTTCGTTCAATAGAAAGAACGAATCGAGAGGGAACTATGTTCGGCTTACTGCCAAATTCTTCCGTAAGGACAATACAGAAAGTACCCCTTTCAATTAATCCCATTATTTCTTTCCGTTTAGATTTGTCGAAAAACTTTTCTCGAGTGTATCCTGGGTTAATAACCTGAGTATAAAGGTTACGGAAGCTGCTACCATGGGAAGGTGGAATTGGTAGCTTGTCATTTTCGTTAATCAAGTTTGATATGGAGGGTAGATTTGCTGGTTTGACGATTGATTTGTTGCAGCTGGCTGATCCTTTCCGTCTCCCTAAGTCAACCAGCACATGATTTCCATCGCAGTGAATAACGAAGTGAGGTCCAGTCCATTGCTTAAGTTGTTCTCGGTAAACATAAACGGGGTTTCCAGGGAAGAATTGATAACCAGCTTCTGGAGGTGTAGTACTTCCCCCCCTGGAGGACCGGAGGGTCTACAGTGTCCCTAGCCTCTCCGGCAGGAGGTCGATGTGGTAGAGCGACTCCTCCAGGTGGAGTCACGTGATGATGAACACTCCGGAGAGTGGGAGACCAGAAACCTCTCTCCCTGCGTTGGGAGAGGTCTCGGGGCTGTCGTAGCTCCTGAGTCCCAGCAGGGTCGTGGGTCTGCCTGGTGAATCAGGCCGGCAAAACCCAAGGACGTGTGTCCGCTACCATCCTTCGCTAAGAAGAGGGCAAGCAACAAGTTGATAGCACTTCCACGCAGAGGGAGTGCCTAGTGATTGTTTAAAGGGGAGGTCTGGGCAAAGGGGGGGTCACGCGGGCGTAGCTTCGGGCTAACCCGTCTCGTTTCCGCCCTGACTTGGGCGAAGCGCGAAGGACAGGCGCTCTGGCTACTCTCCTCAGAACGGAGGAGAGTCGGTGACCGGGACCGCAACGAGGAATGACTCGCCTATGAGAAGGCGGGTATTTAGAAACAAAGACGCTGCCCCGTTGGGGAGACAGTACCGCGCGAGTAAGATAGGGCCTCAAGGCTAACGCGCAATGTTTCGCCCCTATGTTGCGGGAACGCAAAGTCGCGCGCCGCTAGCTGCCGCAGCCTCCGAGGGATGGAGGAAAGTCTCTAAGACGAGAAAGCTGAGGGTACTCGCGGGTACCTCTTTTTACTTCGGGTCCACCCCGCTAGTCGGGGTGCCCATATAGTAGAATCGTAGCTCGTCGCTGCTACGTAATTATAACACTAAAGTAGGATTCCCAGTAACGGTCCTTTTGGCTCCTCTAATGGCGAGGTGCTTATCAGCTGTAAGGCTTAGGAAAAATATCTTGAAACTCCTCTTTTGGTATTGTTAGTGTCACGGAAGGTGACACTCAAAAGGATGTACACTTGAGAGGGTAGTGTATAGGTCGAGGGAGTGGATAGAGTCACCGGGCGCGCCACTGATAGTGTGGTGCGGTACACGTGTACTATTTTGGCCACCTTTCGTGCCCTCCCAAGTGAGGGGAAATGAATTTTTGGATTTTTGAATTTCCGAATTTCTTGGCGCTCAATTCGAGAGCGACGGCCAATAAGGTTTGACCACCAAAACGCACCAAATCATGGTACTACACTGACGACCCAACATTCCCACCCGACCTGGCCGAAGTGGACTGATCCGTCAGGATTCTGTCCCAGCAAGTACAAGCCTTAGCTGGGACTTCACCTATCGACTCCACTGACCCTATCGGAACTACGATGAGTGCTAACATAAGGTTGGCGTTCCCCAGAGGTGGGGGTTCTGAACCCTCACCTCTTGAGGTATATACTGCCGACCACTCGGTTCCCCCAGGGGAACTGATAGGTCAAGAGGCTGACTTAGGAAGATTGGAAGAACGTCTTCAGATACTGAAGAACAGGGAACCAGCGTTCGATCAGATACTCCCTTACAGGCATTACAGCCTGCAAGATCCGCGACCCCAAATGCTGCCTTCGGATTTGCGGCGGCTTGGTAAGTTTGCCATAAATATCCGAGCGTTCAACCCGAGCCTACAAGAAGTCGATGGCCGGGACTATAACAAATTCCTGAGGTTCCTCGCAGAATTCCACGATGCCTGTGACGCCACCGGTATACAGGAAGGAGCAGCTGTTAAGTTTCTGCCTTGGCTTCTCCGAAGAGATGCCAAGGCGCCCTTAATTGCCTCACAAAGGAATCATACGCTGCTGGAGGGTCCAAGACATGAGCCCACTTGGTCTCAAGGCGTCAACACCCTCCTCGCGTGATACGCAACGGAAGGTGTCTTATCCGCTTCCTACGACGAGGTGACAAGAGCGTCGCAAGCCGACAACGAGAAGGAGATTATGTTGACACACCGTCTGCAAACATACACCCTTCGTTGCTCGAGCTTCTTTACCGAACGGGACCTGTTGAACTTCTTTATGAAAGGACTTCACCCGGGGATCTCTTCGATAGTTAACGTGTCTGGGTCGCGACAAGACAAACAACAATGGCCAGTTGTTCGTCGGGTCGCGCAATCACACGGTAACACATTCCGAGCGTTTTGCGGTCAAACACCAAAGCCCGGCCTCGCTCCCACCCGAGAGGCAGCCAGACAAAAGGCCCTGACGCTTCATTAAAAGCATCACCTGCGTCGTCCGTCGGACTCATCCTCGGAGTACGAACACTAAGATCCGCAGGGCCCGTCCGGCTTTACCCCATGTTACTAACCAGTGATGTTAGCTACGCAGCTAACATCTACTCGCCCACAACATCAACCACCGGGATGGAGTCCCTTGACATCTCTGGTCAAGGCAATCCCGTCCCGCCCAATTCCAAGGAGAAAATTGCTTTGGCTCAGACCTTGCTTCCCTCCCGCCCCGTTAATTGGACGCGCAGCGGATGTAGGAAGCCAGGCCATATACTCTACAATTGCCCATCACTTCCCTCCCACGTGCGAATGTTCTTCGCATTTCATAAATACCTGTTCCAGCAGCAGCCGGAACAGGTACTTCGGAGAGACAAGCGGCGAAAGAACCAACTGGGAAACAAAAGCCAGTTACTGCACACTCCGTTTAGCGCTAGTCCTCATGGGCAGGAGAATCTCTCTCAGGCTTCCTCTACTACCATTCTGAAGCGACCTGAAGACCCCGGTGCCCAACGAGCAGTTAACTTCGTTGGCCCCCAGGCAACTCCAGAAGCACCAATTCAAGACGCCCGTGCGTGCGTCGCTTCTATGCCTCTTTCTTCCCTTTCGGCGCTTCATGCCTCCACCCCCGTCTTGCCTTCCAACCCCCACGACACGGACACGACATCGGTGTCGGAAAACTGACAGCGGGGAATTCCGAGGCGCAGCCCTCCCCGCACAAGCTTGGTACCGCCGAGCAACTTTCTGAGCCGGTGTCCGACAACACCTGTTCACTTCCCCCTCGGAAAGGAAAGGCGGATATCGGCACAACCCATGCGCCACCGAAGGAGGAAAGTCGTTTCGTTCCGCCCTTTCGGGTCGTCTGTCTGATGAAAGCGACTCACTACGTAGTCTTGAGTTCATTTGGAACGAACCCAAGTCAGTTTTTGCACAGTCCGCATCATTGCAGACACAGGCTCCAGGCCCTCCGTCATTCCCATTTCCTAACTTCCCCCCGTATTGGAGAATTTAGTCGAGACGAACGTAGAGGAACTCAGTCTGGCAGACGAGAACGGGAATCCCCTAACGATTACCCACCGTATTCGGTTAATGCTTAGGTTGGGCAATAAACGCATATTCACTTCTTTATACATTGCGCCCAACCTAGCAGTACCGCTCATTGCAGGGACACATTTCATAAACTCTCTCGTTCATGCCATCTATCCCACGGATCAATACATGGACATACACAACGGTGGGAATAAATCTATCATTTATTCCGACAATCTCCCACCTTCGGGTGATCCGCTTCAACAGGACACAGCTTCCAAAACCGAAGCTGGATCTGTTACCCACGGCTAGAATTCGGAGACTCAAACGTCGCTGGAACTTGCCACACATAATATCCGTTTATCGCGAGGCATCACAATACCTCCTCAATCACAGATGGCATTCCCGGTGACTAGCCCAGGAGAAGTTTTGAGCTACCTCGAGCCAAAGGACGCAATATACCATTTCCACCACGTTCGCATGACGAAAGGCGTGTGAGAGTTAGTCCCTAATCGAGATTTCACGGTCATTTTCGCGAACTTCTCGGAGTACGAAAGGTACCTCCCGGAGGGAACGATAGTGGGTTACGCTCAGCGTAACCCATTAGCGCTGCTTAATCCCTTCCAAGGAACTCACAACTGTACGTTTTTCTCTACAGAGGAACCCGAAGTGGTGGCGACAATTGGAGAGCAACCTCCCAAGCTGGAAACTCTCTCTCAGGACGCGCCGGAGACGTCTGCTCTTGAGGACGAGGCCCCGCCGGAGACTGCGTAGCAAAATCAATCGCTTTCCAGCCGTCCTATGCTGGTTGACTGTAAAGAGAAAGTACCTCTTGAACTCCAAGATCCCTTCGAAAGGGATCGGTTTCTCAAGATTCTTAACAAACACTCCGCAATTTTGGATGGGTCGTTGGGTGATATCAAATTCACCCAGCACTGCATAGAATTGCAGCCTGGCGCAAGGCTAGCTAGGCTGGCACCATACCGGATGAGCCCTCTTCGGAAGCAACTTTCCTCCGAAGAAATCAACCGGATGATCATGAAGAACGTGATCGAACCATGCACCAGCGAGTGAGCTAGTCCCATCGCTCTTTTTCCCAAGAAAGATTGGCAGCTCCGGTTCTGCGTTGACTACCGTCGACTCAATGAGTTGACGATATCCGATGCGTACCCTTGCTGCGCATGGATGAATGCATCGAATCGCTTGGCGATGCAAACTTCTTCACGAAGATCGATTGTAAATCCGGCTACTGGCAGACACCAGTAGCCAAAGAAGACGTGGACAAGACAGCGTTAATGTCCCTCATGGGGACTTACCGCTTCCTTTGGTTGCCTTTTGGGCTGAAAAAGGCGCGTGCCACGTTCCAACGAGCAATCGACATGATCCCCTCGGGGGTACGTTGACAATGGTGTTTGACATACCTTGACGATGTCATAGTGTTCTCCCGGGCAACGGAAGAACACTATGGACACGTTTAAAGAGTCTTGGGATTTTTGCGCGAAGCAGAAGTAACCTTGAAGCTGGAAAAATTCACTTCTTCACAACGCACGTTGATTACCTGGGCCACGTAGTGCTCCCAGTTAATCTCTCCGTTGCGCAAAGTCAACAGAATCCATCCTCAAGGCTACCTTCGCTGAGACCCCAATGCAGCTGAGATCTTTCCTTGGGAGCTGCAATGTGTTCCGAAGCATTTTCCGCAGTTATGGGGACAAAGTGCGGCCACTCAACACCATACTGCAGAAGGATCTCTTACCAGAGTTTTGCAAGCGCCCAAAACTGGTGAAAAACTCGAAGCATTCCAGATACTTAAGGATGTCTTTTTTAAGCCACCAGTGCTTGCCTTACCAAAGTTGGATAAGCAATACATGGTGGAAACAGATGCCTCCGCATCCCAGGTCGGCTGTGTCTTGCTCCAGGAGCAAGAACCAGAGACGTGGTTACCAGCCGGATACTAGTCGCGCGCTGAAGCAAGCGGAGCGAGGCAATTACCCAACCGAGAGGAAATGCCTCTCTATCGTTTGGACAGTCACCACACTGCGCCCTTACGTTGAGTGATCAAATTTTGTGATCCGAACGGATCACAAATCTTTGCGTTGGCTCATGACCAACGACGACCCTACCGGTCGACTCATACGCTGGAGGCTACGTCTCTCCGAGTTCGATTACACGATTATGTACGGACCCGGAATATTCCACCAAGTACCCGATGCGGTATCGCGTGTCCAGTCCCTACCAGTGGATTCGGTGAGAGGCCACTGGAGGACTAAATCTCCTCCTTCCCCAAGAGGAAGGAGTAGGTCGAGCGGGAGTGATCGACCCCATTTGTGACGACGAGGAAGAGGATACTGACGTGGAGTTGGACTTCTTCGATCCCTTCTGAGCTGGAATGCAGGAAGGGAGCGAGCTGTCCAAAGGTACAGGTGCTCCCCTCCTCAACGTCTCGGTACCGTCCTTTCTAGCCATCACTGGGGAGGACTGGCGGACCGAACCGGCGGAGGACGGATATTGCTCGAACATCGTATAACGATGGTCGTCCTCCGCAGGCTCTGCGTTCTTCGAGGACATTGAAAGCCTTCTTCGGAGACGCGCCCCTCAGGATGGAAGCATCCAAATTGTTGTGCCGAAGATCTTCCGTCCTCGACTCCTAGGAATGACTCGTCGCAGCATCCTCGCCGGGCTTCCAGGCCAAACTCGTACGTACGAAACTATGCGTCGTACATACTACTGACCTGCAATGGTGGCCAATATGGCTGCTACGGTGGAGAGCTGTAGCAAGTTTGCGAGGAACCGCTTACAAGTTCGCAAGCGGACCACCACCGTGAAGCTATTCCCGCCACAAAGCCGCTTGAGGATTTCGCCATCGAAATCCTCGGGACGCTCCTGAAGTCGAAGAAAGGCAACGAGTACCTTCTCGTCATCGCTTGCCGGTTTACCAACATAACCCAGGCAATTACCATAAGTGCTATCACAGCGTATCATGTGGCGGTCGCCTTGTGTACCCACTGGGTATACAAGTACGGGCCGCCTAAGACGCTTCTGTCCGACAATGACCCACAGTTCAGTGCTAAGCTGTTCCATGTAATCTGCTGGGAACTCGGCACTAAGATCCCGCTCACTACAGCGTATCACCCACAGACTAACGGGCAGGTGGGGCGGTTCAATAGAACACTGCCCAACATGCTCCGCAATTATGTTCGTGAGCACCAGAAAGATTGGGATGTGTATGCGTATGCTTTAGCATACACATACAACACCCATGTCCATAGGTAGACCTGAACAACAGCCTTTGAATTGGTGCTGGGCCGGCCGCTCCCAGAGTTCTCCTTGCTCCATGCGGTTCCCCGAAGATCAAGGCCGTACTCAGGAACGGAGGAAGACTTCCTCAATCGACTTTCAACGCCGATTGAATACGCTCGCTCCCGTCTCACGAAGGTGCAGCCACGCCATAAGCGCATCTTGGAAAAACGTGTACGCGAGAGCAACCGAATGCTCGAGGAAGGCGACTGGGTCTTCCTGGACACACCGGAGCTCCCCAATTCCAAGCTCGCGCCACTTGCGCAAGGACCCTACAGGGTCTCCAAGGCCTCCCGTCGCACCGGCAGGATTGATCGTGACAGTGTGATCGAGAAGTCTGTGATTGACCAATTCACTCCAGCATCCGCCCCCTCTTCCCTTATCCATGAAGCTAACGGAAGAGTGGGAAGTGAAGATTCGGAAGAAGTGGTCTATAGTCTGCAAGGACAAACAGCGGTTACTGCCCCTAGTGGATAAGCATCCGCGGAGCCCCAACCATCCGCCGATGAAGAGGAGTATGTGGTAGAGAAACTTCTTTCCTACAACAAGGACGAAACAGAGGTAGGGTTGGAATGGTTTGAGGTTAATTGGGCTGGATACATGGAGCCAATCTGGACCCAGCGGGAAAACATCCCCGAAGAGCTGGTGTCGCGATTCTTCCGTAAACGGAAGAAGCCGCGCCGCTCGGGGTAGAGATCTCATCGAACATTCCGCCAGGAGGAACGTCCTGGAGATGCGCCAGAACACAGTATAACTCTAAAGCTAGGCAGTCCTTGGTGACCAGGCCAACAGCCTGTGCTGTCACGTATCCATGCGGGTGCAACGGTCGCAACGTGCGCAACGAACGTGCGAATTCCTGCGAACGTTCGGGAGCCCCGCTGCGGTCTCGGAGGGTATTATAAGAGCATACTGTTATAGATGTGGAGAGTTACCTCCTAAGGGTAACAATCCAGCTAGGGAAATGCGGGCGAGCCTCCGAGACAGGTACCCCAGGAAGGTACCTCTGCTCGAGGGGCTTTCCTGAGTCGAACGCTGGCTTGAGGCACTATTCACCAGCCTTGGTGAGCAGGTCGACAGCCTACGTCACCAAACACAGGAAAGCGGGACCTCAAGCCTTCCGATGGCGGAAGGACTGAGGAGGCCTCATCCCCTGAGTGACACATCGAGAAAAACCGTACAGGACGAGTGCTATCGTTCAACGGGTAGCACCCTAGCCAGGCCTACACGGCTATACCCTCCGACAGGTACCTCCCTAGGTATCTGCCATGGTACGGTCGGCCTTCAGCGCCGGGCAAGAAAAAATAGCAAGTTACGCTCCTTTCGCTCACTAGGTACCAGCCCTTCTTGTACCTATTGAGACAACGTGCACTACTGCGAAATGCACTGCAAGGAAAAAATCATACGACCCCCTCAAAGGTCCTGCCTACGGCCCCGGAGGAGTGGCGGCCACGGACGTCGGCATCAATTTCGGCTCCACCCCTAACCAGACGGCCAGACTATGAAAAAAACAATTATTTCCGCATATATACTTTTCATTTTTATTTCGGTTTTTTTCATTTTTTCATTTTTTCATAGCGAGGTGTGCGTGCAGCTCTTCTGAACGCGCATCTCCGCTCGGGATTACTACTCCCCGGGCCATTTTGTACCGCATTTCCGTACGTCCCGGGCGTACATGCCGTTTGAACAGTGCGGAGGCAACGGTGCACCGCAGGCTGGGAACACGGAACTCAACGTAAGCATTTGTAGAGTACTCTGTGTCCAGTGGGAGGAAGCCCGGCTGGGTGGCCTGCCGTACTCAGTTCGCTCTAGGGACTGAAGGGCCACCCTCCTCAACCTAGCCATGAGCGGGATTCTCACGCTTAAAGGGGGGGCACTGTAGTATCACGCCATTCTGAATTTACGGGCTGAAGCAGGCTCATCTAGCGTTTCGAAATTGATTCCGTGTTTTTCAAAACATTTATCTGCGAATTTTTTAAGGGCCATGGCCGAAGGTGGCAACCGGCCGCGGCGTACGCCGATTCAAGGCAACGCGATTCCGAAGTTTACTGTAAGTATTTCTGACAGTGCGAGGTGCTCCTCCGGGAGTGCTATCCTCGGCAAGCCTAAAAGCGTCGAAAAAGCAAAAAGCAAAATTACGATCACGGGTGCCCCAGGACGCCCTGCACTGTCTTACATGATCCCTGTTGAAAGCATGGACATTACACGGCCCGGGAGCTCACCTGAGAAAAAGACCGATTTGCGGAAAAAACGAAAGGAAATGACGAAGACTGGACGATCGCCGGTCCTAACACGACACCTGGAAGCGAATCAAGGGCAGTAAGAGCAGCGAGGCGCGAAAGCGCCTCGGAAGACTCAACAATAGCGAAGAAAATAAGGAAATCGCCCCGGTCGCACCGGGGTCCCAACGAATCTTCCCTCCCCCCAGCACCAGAGAATGCAGCACAGGCGGACGAAGACCCAGACCGCATGGAAATATTTGAAGAAACTAGCGAAAAGGGTGCAAGCCTTGTCGAGGCTGTTATCTGTAGCAATGCCTAGAATCCCTGGAAACCGAGAGCCAAGACCACTAGTATGGCTAGAAAGCCGGAGACTGTAGCCCAGAAAACGGTGAACGAGGCCCGCCAAGACACCACTAAGAATCTCCCAATCCCAAAGTGGGCCGTCCAGAGGATTCACTTGTCGACATGACCTGCACCTCTTGCAAAAATAACGGGACGCTCAAGAGGAGTGGCCAACATAAAATCGACCCAATTAGATGTCCATATTTTCCCTGAAAGTCATGCACAAAGACCTTTCAGGGCCAATCAACCCTGGTGCTTATGAGAAAATCAGAACCTATTCCAGCAGTCTTCTCTGCCCTCCGCCATGCGGAGAACTTGATAGCCACCAACAAGGCGGCTCTGAAAATTCCTACAGCCAATGAAAACGATGACACCATAGAGATAGACTTGCCGGAAGTCGCTACAAGGTCCCACAGGTCCAGCCTTACATGCCCAGGCTGCAACATAACGGGCAGTACGAAACTCAACGCCACCGCCAGCACAGGAAGAACTATCAAGTGTGTTCAGTTCAAACGCACAAAAGCAGGACAAACCCTAAAGAAGCTCCTCAACACCTGCTTGGGACTTGATTGGCAGATACAGCACGCAGGAAAAGATAGCCCAGACGCAACAGCTCAAACCGGAAACGATGGAAAAGCATGCGCCCTGCCCCCCGGAGCAACGATTCCGGACACAGCCAATGCCCCAACCAAAAACATTTTGCCATTGAAAGCGACAGGAAACGAAAACGGGCCAAACGCGACAACCACAACCACCCCAGACAAGGAAATGGTGAATGATACGAAGCGGCAACAGACCCAGGATGACAATGGCCACGACACGCCCACCCTGAACATCCATAAAGAGGGGACGTATAAACCGCCCCAAGCCACCCCAGAGACAGACATACATGAACCCCGGCGAAACGTACCCAGCCACGAACGACCGGAGGGAGCTGTCTTCCAGAACGACAGCACTCCTAAAATCGTGAGAGACGCCCCCGACACCCGGGCCAAGAGGATACCCCAATGATAATTATACCGGTCACTCTCTGGGAAACGATGGCATCCGAAATGACATCCCTGGCCGACCAGATCCAAATACTGGATGCAAAGAACGATACGCTCACGAGTAGAGCAACTGCAGAAAAATCACCGGCCAATCCACCCCTCACGCCCTATCCGCATGAATGAAACCGTCGGTCCTACGATAGTCCTGGCAAACCCAGCTAGAAATCAGAAAAATACTGGAGCAGCCACCCCCAACTTTCACAGGCCAGGAAGGCAGGCAATAACAACAAACAGACACACATCAAGAGGGACTGGCGGCAGCACCGAGCACCGCACATGGGCTGCATTGGCTGCAACCACCATCACGAACAGAACCATCCCGCGGAATAACAAGAAAGTCTACAGAGGACGATGCAGTCACTACAATCCTCGCACGCGATAATTGACAGAGCACCCTAAGTAGAAGCCGTCTATTTCCAAAACATCGCAGGACACCGATCGGAATCATCCTCCAAGCCCGCAGACACAGCATACAGCACGCAGCGATGCTTGGCCTCTGCTTCATCTGGGGCTCCGTCCTGGAAATCGTAACCCTTAAGTACCAGAATCAGAAGCTTAAAGACGCTCTACGCCAGCTCAATCTGCGCACTATAGAGAAATTCGACGTTATGCAGAACGCTCTGATGAAGGAGCCCCGTAATGCAAACCCCAAAATTCTGGAGCGAGACAACCAAGAAATGGAAAGAAGGAGGATGCAGTTCTGCCTGCAGACATTCACCAACCAGGCGGCATTACGCTGGTATGCAGACATTTTAAAGGCAGTTACGGCAAAACTCGACAAACGACCCAAGATCCACACCCATCCCCACCTGCGAGACCAGCCCAGACCCCCGCGGAGAGTGACGGAGCACGGAAGGAAACAGAAGGTGCAGGAAATGCAAACCCTGTACGCCCAACTGCAGATAGCCAAGCTGCTCAAACACAGATGGACAATGTCGTGGAGCCGTGTACGGAATGCACAAAGGGAAAGAACACAGAGAATGAATCCATTGCTGATGTAAGCGAAGAACAGCGGAGAGCGGAAACACCCTCCGAAATATGACGCCCAACAGAACGAAAAACGTGGGATGCTTAAACCTGAGAGGAGCAAAATGGAAAGCACTCCTAGAACAGTGGATCAGTTCAAAGGACATCCACATCGCCGCACTGACCGAAACGTGGCTCAGGCATGGATACAAGCTCCGAGATGAGTAACAGAACACATATCCACTGAACCAATCAAAGGCAAAAGCCGTGGCGGGGTGGCGGTTTGCATCCACCTGTTGATACAGTACAAGCTGATTACAAAAGTGGCCCAGGAGGAATAACAATATATTTTCATCCCGGCACATGAAACTACCATGGGTGCAGTGAACATCTCCCCAGCTGCGTCATCAAGAACTGTGCAGAAATGCATGAGCGAATTACAGAAGGTCAGCAGGGGCGCACTGTAATCATGGGCGACTTAAATTCAAGGCATAAACTATCGGACAAGCTATCAAATACACGGGGAAAGTACAAAAATATCTGGGCCCATACAAATAACTGGAAAATCAATGCGCCGTGCTCACCGACATTATTTCCCTCACACGGAGCCAATGGTAGCGCGAGCATCATAGATATTTTGATAACCAAACAAACATCGGTCAGAAACGTGAAGACAGAAGACGGGAGCTGGTCAGGAATGAGCGATCACCTCTCCGTCTCAACACAACTAATGGAAACCACTGAACATGGATTCCAACACCCTCCAAGGTTAATATCACATGCAAGCGGCACCCGTACGGATATACTCGAGAGAGCAAGCACTCTATACCCTTCCGAGCTTCTATTGATAGTGGATATAATTGCAAATTGTAAATCCAGTACAGAAATTGACTGCGAGGTGGACCAGCTATCCCAAATATTGACTAGGCCCGGACAAATTTTCCCCAACCAAAACGGTTCCATAACAACCATTGTTGGTCCCCAGCACTACAAAAAAGGCGGCAAAAAGATCCAAAGCCTACAAAAATGTGGGGAGATTGAAGTGTGCAGACAGCTGAAAACACTACAGGGACCTAGATCAAAAGATCGAACGAGAAGTACGCGAGCTTATGCAGCGACAGAGGAAAACCGAGCTGAAAAGAATCCTAAAATACTGCGTACAGGAGGCCACCACGCACTTTTCCACAATGGCTTGAAACCGAGCCAAAAGAAGAAGCAGAAGCACCCTGAACAGCCCACCCTTAGAAGCCGAGGATTTTATCGCCCATGAAACCACGAAAGATGGAGGAGGCTACACCCCAGAATTACTGCAGTTTAATTTTGAAAAGACCTTCCTAGCAGACATAACCACCGCTATCAAACTAGCCCAAAATGGAAAAAGTGTAGGCACCGATGGGGAATTTGCCGAAGCAATGAAGCAAGATTTCGAGCTGATTGGAAGACTACTGTTTACACTGTGGGAGAAAAGCAGCACTGTAAGTTATATGCCCAAACTATGGAATATTGCTGTAATAGTCCCGACACAAAAAAGAGGAGCAACCGATGACCCAAACAACTATCGGCCAATCAGTATAATCTCCCAAATACGGAAAATGGTCGACAAGGCAATCGACACAAACCTTGGGCGAGAGTACCAATTCCACCCAGCCCAGTTGGGCTTTCGCAAAGGCGTCAGCATCGACACTGCAATAACCAGAAGCACGCATCTAACAAAAATGGTATTCGACCATACTGCAATAGTAGATATGAAAAGGCCAATAATAAGGTATCTCGACAACTACTCATGGTCATAGACACCTTCCTGGTGAGCAATGGTATTTCGCGAATAGGCAGAACACCAGTGGTGAAGAGTGCGCAGTGCGCAAAACTCGTCACACTAATGACGCGCTAGGTAGGATGCAACACCAGTGGAAGGTGGAGAGGACGGTCACTAGTGGCTGACAACCACCACTCGAGGTGAGGAAGGCTCAATTCGAGAACAGCGGCACCACGAAATGAACTCCCAGAAAGGGTTGCGAGTGGCACACATGAACCATTGGTTCAACTGCAGAGCCTGCACTCAAACACCCGTACCCGCAAATTGCGGAAGTGGAATCAATATTCCAATACAGGAACAGTTGTTCCACCATAGGTGAACATTTCCTAATGTAGGAAAAAGTGACGGAAAAAGGATGGGGTGAGAAGGGGTGTTGTATGGTCATACTTACACCAATAATCTGCAGCTGAAATCTCCTGCTCCCATCATAAGGGGGCGAGACTAGTTGCACCTCAGAGCAGAGATCCCTCAACCCTTCCATTGGGTGAGGGGGACCCCCAGACACAATGCGTTCTCGACCACCAACAAGGTGCGGGCACACCAACGTAGTGGAATACTGGTACCAAGAAGCGCTCGCACACCAATGTTGTCGACCGACCCTGACGATGGACGACGTGGCAACACCGCTCTACACACCAATGGTGTCGACAGCCTTGCGGAGATGCACGACGGGACGACCCCGCGCTACACACCATGGTGTCGACCGCCTCGCGGCGATGTACGACGGGACAACCAAACGCCAAACACCAATGGTGTCGACCGCCCTATCAATGCGTGTCAGACCCTACAAATACCACAACAAGGAGAAAAAGGACTGGGCAACGCCGCGACACACACCCCTAATGGGAGTAGCCAATGGCTTTAGTGGAAGGGGACTACAACAATCTGATACACGTCATAAGTTTATATATTTTCCTATAGGAGGAGTACAGAAAAACTAGGGTGATGAGGGCCCAAGCTAAGAGCGAAGATCGCCATCGGTATCATAGAGATATGCATAGAGATCAGCGGGATTACCACCGGAAGATGCCCTGGCTCCAGAGGAGGAGGCTCTATCGCCTGACGAATTTCTGCCTTGTGTGGCTCGGCTATGGCGGTCAAACAATGGAAGCGGATTCGATTCGTAAGGATCACCGCCAACAAGGCGGGTTCCAGCTCACCATCGGTGGCGCGACGCGAGTACGAGTCACGCTGTCTCGTAGCTGATGACCCACCCCGAGGTTCGGGTCGATGGGCAGCCAAAGCCATTCACTCCTCCCCCGGAGGATGAGGAGGGGGGTCCGGGGCCTCAGATGGTCCCCCTACCACAGAGGGAGTACGCCGTCGTGAAACCATATTGGTATCAGAACCCCGACGGATCTCATCGAGATCGCGCTCAGTGCGTCGGCGGCGAGAGCGTTCGCGCTCCAAGTCCTCCCGCGACTTGCGAAGGCGTTGCTCTTCGGTCTCGGCCCTTGAGCGGGCGGGCTCCTCCACATAGCGGAGGCGGCTTTTCAACATGGATAAGACCCCCTCTTCAGTGAGGGCAATACTGCCTTCGGCAACGAACCCGTCCGGAATTTTAGGAATGGCAAAGGACTCCAGGTCACGATAGACCGGTAGACGGCGCAGATGCCTCAGGGTGAGGGCTTGTTTCTTCACATCTATCCCAGCAGGGCAAAGAGCAGACCGTGTAACCGCGGGGGAACCGCCTGCCCGAAAGTTACCTCCATCGGAGTTTGTAGCCCCGCCGTGAGGGGCCGAAGAAGAAGGGGGATCACGGAAGTTACTGGCACCAGTGGTGCCGGACTCCACCGTCTTAGCGGTGGACCCAGAGTGCCGACACAGATGCCCAGAGGCACCGCCCATAGATTGGGGAAGACCTTCCTGAGGACGAAAGCAACGCGGCCTACTACCATGGTCACGAAGGTTGAGACCAGGCACGGAATCAAGTACCACCTTGGTACCGCTGCGAATTCTCCCATTGGGACGAGGGTCTGGGTGCAACTTCTCGGACCTCCACTGAAGGAGCGACGGATGACCAGAATAACGTCTGACCAAGCTACAGCCCTCGCGCCAACAACTGCCATGTTAGGCTGAACTTCCTCGGCTGGAAGGGCTTCGATCAACTTTATCATCGCGCGAGCAGAGGTCGGGGTAACGACGACTACCCCGCTGGTATTCCCTGCCTGATGATAAAGAGCCATAGGGGCCCATAATAGGCACTCACTGCGTACCATAGCCCAGAAACGGGCCCGCAACACTGTCGAAGATCCTACATTGGTGCAGATCCGCCCGAAGTAATACAAAGCGGGCGGATCAGGATACACCACAGTATTCGACGGGGATTCCTGACCATCCCACCACTGAGATTTAAGGGGAAATTCTTCTAAGTCCCACGGATATAGGGGGACGTAGGTGTATTATTTACAGAAAAGCGCCTGAGAACCCTCCGGTTACTATTGTTCTTAGTAGCCGGTAGCAGTGGGGCGGGGAGAGCGAAGTATATCTATCGCTTCCAGGTCTGAGAAGCCCTGAGGTAGCTGCTATCCGCCCTGCCTTTCCTTCAAAGGAAAGGTAGGTTGTCGATGTGGTGGACTGCCAGAAATCGCGCAACGCCCTGCCTTTCCCTAGGGGGAAAGGTAGGGTGCTTGGGGGTTTCGGTGCACGGCCACGGGAGTGATCGTCCAAAAAGGGGAAAAGAGAGGGGTGATAGAAGCTGACGACGTGCCACGTGTGGCACGCCGCGCGTATGGCAGGTTTGGGCGGTCAAGGGCAGCTGAACGGGACGTGGAGCAACGCCGGTGCTAACCGAACCGACGCCTTTCCTGTGGAGTAAAGGTAGTCGGGGACGGCGCAGGGCAGTCTGTTCCAGGTTGAGTTATAAGGTCAAATCCAGAGGTCTCGGTTGCCTCTTTAGTTGGTAGGATGGCTAGTTAGCTAAGCCTTAAATACTAGAATTGTACCCCACTACTTACAGTAAAATACTAACTAAATCTGCCCGGTGTACCGCCAGGTTGCCGGCATTCAGCTGTAAACATAGGCTTGTAGTGGTGCTCAGGCCACCTCCATCTGCTCCCCTGTGGAGGGTGGCAAATGGATGGTTTTGGGGCAGTCTGCCCATGAAGGGTCGGCGGCGCTACTGTAATGGGCGGCTGCCAGCGATGGAAGCTGCCCATTGGCATGTGTGGAAGCGGTGCTGCGCCAGGGGGCCAGACTCAGTAAGCACCGCTTTAGTACGAATGCCAGTGGCATTGTGGCGCGCCAAAGCCTCATTGGCTAGCACCCACGAATTGCCCGCTCAATTCGATTACTTCCCCATCAGCCAGATGGGGGAAAGGTCGCCAAGCCCAATCACGTGTGACACCTCGCACCGCGA
>JAUBNZ010000141.1:0-13846 GCA_032355485.1 Bonnemaisonia californica
CTCGCAGTAGGTTGTTTGTTGAAGGAGAAGAAGTCCTTATGAACATTTTCGAGTTCCTCAGCGCTCAAATTGCATTCAAAGCTGAGTAGGACTCCGACCGCCATGTCGAGGCGGTTCTCGGAGGGGGAGGTATGAATGATGGAGAGCGCTAGTTCTTGAGGGCACGGCATGTGTTGCTTGATGGGCACATCGAGTAAACAGGCGCGAAGGGCTTTCTGCTAGAACGCTATTGTTCTTTTGAGATCAGGACAGAAGAAGATTAGGGCCAAGCAGGCTCGTTCAAAGCCCGCCCGCCCAGACCCGTTTTGGACTCCAAAACCAGAGAGTAGTAGTATAGTACGGCGCGGTAAAGGTCTTCCTATTTTTCAACCGGGAGCGGCGAGTTCATGAAGCATTGGGCGAAGGGCTTCATGTCTTTCTGGTATGCAGCCAAGGAATTTGGGCAAATGGTTGCCCTCCGCAGCTTATGCATATCTGCAGGGATAATCTGCGGGGTTCTGGTCAGACGGAAGAAAGATGTGAACTTCTGACAAGTTGGCAGCTAAAAAATCATAGAGCGATTCGGGGGCTTGCCCTGAGCAAGGTTGGTGCAGTAGACCTCCCTTTGGCAAAAAGTGAGTAAACCACATTATAATCCAGGTGAATGATCGCTCGGCTTGAAAACGAGCTTGATTGACGGAATATCCGGCATAAGCTTAGTATAAAAGACTCGAACTTGACGCTGCTAATAGGGGCCTTTCGCTGCCATATCAGTTGGATCACAGTCCTCCAGGTGAACGAATTAGGATGACTACTGTTTCGACAGAGGGATTCATAGAAGTTTCCGATGAGCAACCGTGCATTGATTGGTTAGGGGTCAAAATCCACGTACCTGACCCCACCCCTGCGCAACGATGCATCGGAGTCAAGCCGTTTTGCAGACTACGGCTTGGTTAGATCGGCATGAATCAACGGCGTTAGATCTATAAGAAACTCCTGCTCTGTTTTCGCTGATATGGTAGGTTTTATGAATTCAGATGAGATTTCGATGATGCCGTAGAGGTTTTGGAAGATACAGAATCCCGGAAGCTTTAGTACCAGAACCAGTTCCATGACCTCAGAATCTGCTCCAGACTTTTTCGCCGCCGCATCCCTAGTTTAAGTAGGATGTGGGTCGGTGATAGCAGTTCCTGAGGTTTTTCTCTATTTCGGTTGTAGGCGTCCGTCGGATGTGAATTCTATCCCCAGTATAGTGGGGCCATCAGCGGTCGGCTGCACGCCCGTGCTCGGTTTGGCTGGTAGGTTTGCTTCCATGAAAGAATCCTGCATTTATTCAAAAATGCGATCGGCCTCCTCTTTATTAAGGCAGAGCCCAAAGAAATCATCAATATATTTTCCATGCCTGAGTTGATCATTGTGTGGATACTAAGGCTGCAGATGCCACCGCTTTCGGGACTTGTGATACGCGTTTTCAAGAGATGATCATATATCGTTTGCGCAATAGATAATGAATGATTCCATCCCATGGGTAGCATGCAGATGACTGGCCATATAGTTTGCCCGCCCTCTTTTGTCGAGGGTACGTGGAATAATGTTAGAAGATGCTGAGGTAGAGCAAGTGTATGGTAGAAGTTACCGAAGTCCAGCTTGAATAGCCATATTTGCTGCTTCTTGGCGAGGTGGAGTTGAATGGGTTTTCCGGGTTGGACTACGTCGATTTGGGATGGATCGAAGAAATGACAATTTGGGCGGCGTGCGTATAGGATGAGCTGCTGCTGGCTTCCGTTTCCGGGGACCCCAAATAGTCTGTTAATTTCCGTCGGCTTTTGTTCTAGAAGGGAAAATATGCCACGGTGATGTAGTGCATTAACTATTGTCCGATTTTCACCATGATTATTCGGTTAGTGTGATCCAGAGTGGTTTGGCTCAGTGAAATAGTCAGCTCAGATCGCATTTGTAGATGTAGTGATGCAAAGTCACTGGGGAGAGCTGTTACTAATTCAGCAGAACAGGCCAATCCATCCTCGGGTAATGAGATCCTCTCAACTTCCATAAGTATCGCATTGGTAGCGTCAGTGATGCCCCGATTATAAGGCTACGGTACGCCCGTCAAGGCCGCCGCGCCAGGCACTTTTAAAATTCCTCGGCGGCATGCCTCTGGGAATCTCTCGGTTAGATATTGCTTGGCGTGAGCGGAGATCGGCGATTCCATGTCTTCCCGTTTGTCGGTAGGAAGATTCTTGTCACGTAGTTCGCATAAGTAGTAGGGGTGCGGGAACTACAAGAAGTTTAGAGCAGCGGCACAAGAGTGAATGGCCTCTAGGATTAACTTACGCTTGGCTTTTCGTGCTCGTTCTCTGAGACTACTGGACTCAGAGTTTGGACCTACCACTACTCCTATGGCAATTGGCAAGAGGTCTCTGCGATTCATGATTTCAACGAAGAGTTTGTTTAGGAAGAATGAGCTGGCAGGTATTGCTAAGATGAAAATGAACATGTAGATGAAGATACAGATAAAGAGCGATTACCCTCTATACAGTTGCACCGCAATCGGGCCGCTCGAAGTTTCTGGGGTAGGGCCCTTGAAGTTGAAGAGGGCTGTCAAAGTTGAAAAGGGCCGATGATGATGAATAGCGCGGTTGGGGTTGATGACGGCCAAAGAGTTAAATTGTTTTTGAGCTTAAAATTGCAAGGTTCGAAGTGCTTCAATCGAAAGATGGGGAGGGAGATCGCTGATGACTGAAGAATGCAGAAGGAAAGAGAAAAGGAAAGGAAAGAGGAAAAAAACTGTCAACGGCCAGCGAGGAGGTCGAGAGTGGGCTTTTCGCTTAAACTCGCGCGAACGCTATTTACGGCTCACCGCCCCCACCACTCTTACTGCTAGAACGTGCTCCTGCAGAGCTTTCGGGGTGATTCCGGGCCGCCTTCACAACCGTAAGATTGAGATTGGCCTCGCGGTATGCATCACAAATTACTCCATGGGTCAAGGTGCTGAAATTCTGGCTCCCCTCTTCTATCCTATTGGAAATTTCCCAATTTCCAGTCTTTGCAAACCGCTGAATGGATAAAAGCCGGCGAAACAGTACTTCGAAGGACTTGATCTTTCTTGCGCGTGGGTAGACAAATTCATGAAAGAGCAGATCTGGAGACCCCGCCTGAACACTAATCTCATGATTATTCCGTTCGCTTCTGTTGCCCCATATAAGAGTCTCACTCGCGTATGTGGATAAGGATCCGCGCACGGCCAACCATCTCGCTAAGTTCTCTGAGGCTAACCTTTGCCGCAAATTCAATTTGAGCCCATGCTTGCCCCCTTACCTAACCTCAAACTATTCATCGCTAGAGTCTGTACTAATCTCAAGATCCGGAATGGTCTTTGGACTTGATTTACGCACTCGGGGAGCTCACTCGATATTATCACCAGGATCTACTTTTTAGTGTCCTCTCCGAAGTACGATACTTCTTCATCGCATGTCCGCGCACGCCAGGTAGGGCGACCGCCTGCCAAAGACCCAGGCCGAATATTTTGCCCAAATCTTCTAGCACGGCTCTCCTAGAAGCCTCACCAGAAAGGAGCGGTTTAGTTGGGGGTGCCGTTCTTCGACCTTGCACCTCTTTTTAGCTATGTTCTCTGAGTCCCAAACCGTCAGGCTATCCACTTGACGCTGCATATTCTGTAAGAAATTTTACACCAGCCCCATTTCACTGGTAGTATGGATACGACCCCCATGATCCCTCGCCGCCCCTCGAGTTTGAATTTTAGCACTCAGCGGAACATCACACTCCCATTCGAGAAGCCCTTCCACTTCACCTACGTCCAACTTAAATTCTGGGTCTTCACTTTCGTCCTCCTCCTCCTCCTCCGAGGCCACTTTGATCACAGGAAAGAACCCCGCAATCACATTTTCTAGACGAAACTTTATAGTGTAAAATTTATAATCCGGACATTTTCCCATCCCTTTAAGAAGTGGATACAGGAGATTCCACATCTTCTGGAACTCGGGTTCATCTCAAGTCGCTCCGCTTTAGGGCAAATTTGCTCTCTGAACACGAATGTTGCGTCCATCCCCTCTGCGTCCCAAGCACTGCTTGAGCGTCACCGACAGAATTTTTATTATATTTCTTAGGAAGTCCAAATGTTTAAAACGTGGAGGTACCTCAATCTCCACCCCAATCGTGAACTGTCGCCACGCTTAAACATGGAATTCGGGAGAGCTACTCCCTGGTTATCATTTCACTGAAATAGGAGGGTTTGGGTCAATCCTCGCGCCAATGCCTGAGGACCCTCTTAATGTTCAGTGCGCTATACCTTGCCCACTCAGAAAGCTGAGCCCGCTATCTGATCCATCCTTTCAGTTTTACAGACTTGCAATTCTTAGGCTACCGGGTTCGGGTGCAGATGGCCGGCCGTAATTTCGATTAGTCACGGCTATTCTCAATCGCCCGCATGCAACCCCGAATCAAAAAGGCTGCACACATCGACACTAGGCCTACCCTTGTGGAGATTAATTCAATTCAATTACCACTTTGGAACGCCAATTTCATATAATACTTCCCACTAGAGAATCTGGATAGAAAAAAAAGAAACTCGGGGGACAGAAGCTCTTAGTTTAAGGTGGGATGCGCAGAGCGTTCAATCACGCCTGACCGGGCCTTCTATAAAGTCCTCGGCGCCTCCGATTCACCCCACTTACGAATCCCACGACCAAGAACTTGGTTTCTGGGCGGCATGGGGGTCCTTGGCCTCCCTCTAGAACTAAGAATCCCAGAATGAGGTGTATGGTAGTCTCATGGAAGAACCCCCTATCAAATGGAAGTGTAATCTGCACCGGACTGTTACTTTCAAAAGCGTATTATCAGCCATCTGGGCCCCCTTTGGTCCCGAATAAATTTTATCTCCGAATGCAGCACAGCACAGGGGCCCGGACGGATCCTAATTATTGTTACATCGGCTTTTTCCCGGAAGCAGTATCCCGCCCTCATGTGTTGCTTCGTTTTGAAAACTTTTTATAGTTTTGATTTGTGTGCAGTATTTCGTCCGCCCAAAGACAAAGGGCATTGTAGAATAGATTCGGCGAGACCTAGCGTACTTCGTCGCAAACCGATTTTACACGAGTCATACTATCGGTTAAACTTGAAATCGAGCCGTTGTTAAATCAACAGGTACGGCTAATACACCTGCCGTTATTCAGAAGGTCCGCAGGCATAACAAACTTTCTGATATACTTTTCTTATTCATCATACGAGCGCGGGTCCAGGGCAACGTAACAAAAACGTTATAAGATCACAGACAGAAGATAGTGCGATTAATAGTCTGTACGCCAGGATGAATAAAACAAAAACCAAATGTTCCCCTAGCCTGAAAATTGGACCCCCTCTAACAGGGATCCTCCTGACTACCAAATCTTATTGCAACTCTATAGTCGTTAAATGATTGTTAATAAGAAAGTGATTCTACCCACTCAATATGTATACTTATCATCCATAACGGGACACAAAATATTTCAAAAGTCCAACAATCAGTGACCATCGAAAAAATCCCTGATAATCGAACGGGCCAGCACGTGCCATGGAACTTACAGGCCTAACCAATGGTGAGGGACACTGGGATATGGTAGTCCGCCATCTCCAATCCGACCATTGTAACTGTTTCTGCATATAACCCAAGATATAAAGAAACCCAGGAATCATTGTGCAGACACACTCCTTTCAATATTCATCATCCCCTACAACCTTCAGATTCCCCCTCCGAGGAATCATGTCACATACACCTTCATCTATGCACTCCACAATCTCCATATCCACCTGAGAGAAAAAGAGAACTAGTTGCCTTATCTAGTAGCATTGCTACAATAGATAAACTCCTCTCCAAAAGAATACCGAGCTTCCATGCATGAACTGCAGCTCATAAATGCCAGACGAGTGCCTCCCATTGGATCCGGACCCCCACCACAGAAATTATACAACTCATGGCAATCGGAGAAATCTTCACCTTCTCGCCCTCTCAGAGTAAGCGGATTCAACCCAGCAACTCGTAGATTGCTGGTGTCAAGCCTAAAAGTAATCCTTCAACTCTGGTTGCGGCCCTCACATTGTACTCCAAGCAGTTTTACTGTGTAGAATGCTAAATTCCCATCCTCACTCGTTCCTAGACGCGATTTCACTGTACAGCATTACAATTACACCGTCTTAGTGATGGGAAGTGACACTTTGTGTGATGGCACCTAATATCGAGCCTGCACCCATTCAGGTTGTATGTGATATACCAACCTTGCAAATGAGTGGTGGTTGTAGGGCAAGGTTCGAAAAATAGGCCCGAAATAAGTCCCTGCCAAGGGTGGCGGATGCTGTATGGCAGCTGTCCTGAGTTGTTTCTGTACCCTATCGGGTATCAGCAGTTTCGGATCTGCACTCCTCTGGTAAGAAGAGTTGTGTCAGCGAAAGCGCTTGTGAAGGCCCTTGGTGGTTCTATTCACCACGTGTTCGGAATTTCACCCGAAATGGTGTCACGAAAATATTTCATATTTGAAGGCCCACATCTTCAACGAGTGTAAACCTGATAAGGTCTGTAGTGCCACAGGGCCTGTTTCCAAACTGTCAAAATTATCCCAGTTAGGGATTCGTGCTTTTTAGGTGTAACTATCAGCTGGCCCACCCCGATATGGGCTGTTGGAACATACAATGAATGCATTTTCCATCAATTCCACTCGCAAGGGTTTGTACGGCTCAACATGATCAGGTCCCGGTGAGATGCGGAATACAGTGACTAATGTAGTACGAATTCCAAGTGCAAACTGCGATGGCAAAGACTCATGGCTAAGCGCTCATAATTACCGTTACGTAAATTCTAAACCTGATTTGGTTTATTTGTCAAATTCCAAACTTCTGTTGTATTCATTCCCATCACTAATTAGATGTACGGAAGGGGTGCCAAGAGCTGACTCTTGGAATACCTTGCAGTACAGAAATTCCCCGCCGAAACAATTCACGCCCGTTTGGGTCATACTTCACTAGGTTCAAAAACCACCACAGGTGTAAGCGTCATCCAAACGGAACCATCCAAGTGTAATGGTCAATTGACCTCCCGGTTGCTCCACACCTTCCATTGGAAGTGGGTGCAGCATGTGAAAACTTTCCTTATGGATGGCAGTTGAATGGCAGTGCCAATCACCAGAAGCGGATGTGTTGCCATGCGGCGCGCGCTAGAAGTATCCTAAATATTGGATACAATTACCTAGATCCACTAAGACTACGTCTAAATAAATAGGGGGCCTCTGAATAGCAGAGGGATCCCAGAGAGGTACCGACGAGTACCCTCAACTTCCCTTTATCTAAAAAGGGCTTATTATCTGCTTGTGGGACCTCTTATTGAGGAAGCTAATTGCGCATCACTCCGCCTCCTCCCACTTCATGGACAGAACGGACGGTATTACCCAGTACGCTATACGTTTCTCGCGCAGTGCACCCGCCGCCTAAAGTGAGATGGTCTCCAAACTTTTGGTAGCTCCTGACTCCAGGGAGATCCCTCCAAGCCCTCCGATCGCGTCGGGTCAGACCGTACATTCTCTAGACCACCATAGGTCTCCAGCAGCTCCTTACTGGAGAGACTGTGCCAGTGCCTTCGTCACGTCCGATCCCTATCTAGGGACGCACCGGCTTACGGTATCTACGCAGCTCTACATCTTGTGACTACCCCTTATCACCCGAAACCCATCACTAGGGGTTCTCTCTGCCTGAGTGTCCTGTAATCCCGTTAGGATTTAACCTCCTCGACGTCGGAGAGGAGTTCGGGGAGATTCTACCATTCTAGGTCTACTGGATTGAATTTCCATGTACACGATCCATTTCTGTTGCAACTCAGCTCTCCGCATTAGTTTCGAGGTCTCGCCCCGCGCAGGTCATGAGACCTCTGGTCTCCCGAACTCTGGGTATTCCTCTCTCCCTCAATCTAGAATCGGCTCCATCCCGAAGAGTCGCTCTTCTACCCCGACCGTCTACCGGAAGACTAGGGAAGTGTGCAGCTGCCCGTGGCCTCCAGAGCGAGCTGAATACTACAACTTCCTCCAAATTTGGGTCGTACTGTACATACAAGTGAACCAATTAAATTCTAAACATTTCCAACATATATGAAATATCAACGATCTCAATCATCGGGGAGGTCTCTCGAGCCCCTTCCTAATGCACTGAAAGCGCCATCCCCCATAGACGATAATTTCATGCCTAATGCATTTTATATAAATCCACCTGCCACTCGTTCGGCGCGATACGATCCCCCTTCTTCATGCACCTCGGGAGAGACTGAAACCTCCTTCATCGCAAGTATTCCGGTTCTCGTTCCTCCCTAAAACTGTTATTTCGTCTACGGCCAGTGGGGCTCCTACAATTATCTGTACTCCTTGACCTTGCACTGCACTTTCGCCCTCACTTTGCGTCGGAATTTCTGCCGTGGGCCTAGGCCATATCTGTGCGCCTTGACCACGCAATGTTCCTCGGACTTTCTGCCAAGGGCGTACTACTGCAGTGCACCAATCACATTTCTGCACCAATTATACCTGTGCGCCAAAGCCATATATCTCGAATCACCTGCATCAATTAAACCGCCTGCTCTGCACCAGGGCCATCAGCAGTGAATTTGCCACCCACACATTCTGCCGAGGCTTCCTCTTGGAAACCTAGTTCTCGGACATCTTGTCAGAATGGCAAAAAAGAAACGAACTGCGCACCTTTCCACGAGCGGGACGGCGCCACAATAGAAACTTCCAACACTCGCTGACAACTTCTTTCTGGCTCTTTGACTCTATGGCGCGACATAGAAATCCGCAATCGCAAGATTTGGCCCTGTCAACTTCCCAATATCGGCGTCATTCATTTCTGTTTAAACGAAATTCGGTCCCACCAGGAGCTCTGGGGGTTTAGTGGCCCGAAGGAGGTGAGCTTTTTGGAATGTAATTCCCACAAAATCGACCAAAGAGTTATGGTCTCACTTTCTGGAGATGAGTAGAGTATAGCTCTGAGATACAAAATCACGAATTTACATTGGGGAAAATAGGATCTTCGTTACAAATCATATTCTGGCTTTCGTCTCCTGTTATTCCAACCGCGAGGCTGGCTTGACTCATGATACTGCATCACGTCTCCGTCTACATCTCAGTCTTGAGGATGATTCGTAATTCAACGTCTGCCGTAATCTTTATTGGGTGATAGAGATTGTATGGCTCTCTGATGTAGTCGAAGGAGAAATGATGGGTATGTATTATTCCACTTCTGATAAAAATCTCCTCGATAAATCTTCTGCTGCCTCTTCGTCTTCCAAAATTACGGAATCGAAGTATTCCATTTACCTTTACACCATGCGTTTCAACCGATAACCCAGCGTAGAACACTCCCGAAACTCGTAAGGGATCCCATTCCTTTTTTAATCGCTCGAACCTTGGTCGCGGAGATATAATTAATCGTCTTGAAAAATGGTGCCGTCAAGACAAGGGGATGAAGCGAAAAGCAAACATCGCGAAATCTCACGACGCTTCTATTCTCTCCGAACGGTTCCTTCTTTTAGGGACACGTGTCCCATTCCAGGATTGTAGCAAGTACAGCCTTAGAGCAGCCATTGGAAACTCGTTGTTTTTCGTACTTAACGAAGAGGTTGAAAAATCCATTCTGATTTTCGAAAGGCAAAGACCTGAAGACGACGTGGACTCCCACGGCTATGCCCCTGCGCAACGAAACTAAACAGACAATCATAAAATGATTAGACATCGTCACCCTGGCTTGGTAACTCTGGATGCCACCCGCCCACTGGTTTCTCCTGGTACACTTTCAACTACTACTCGAAGCACTCTTTGACTTACATACCATAGGAAATGGTTGGAGGTGCTCCTTCGTGGTACTCATCGTTCCACCTTTATCCTGGTTAGCGTTGCTTTTGTACAAAATTGAAGTATTTCATATGTATTGATGCTCGTGGGGCCACACCTTTGATCTATGATTTCGTAGAGAGGTATTCTATGGTTCTTAGAGTCAACAGCCTTCGCTTATATGGCAGTTCTAGCAATCCATCGAACTTCTCTCATATCATCGAAGACCTTCTCGTTAGGAAAATCCGATTAATTCTGAAAGCTCCAAAACGAGCAGTGATCCTTCCCATTACCGTGCAGTGAAGCGTGGGCGCCGTTTGATTTAGCGTTAGGGACTGGTAATTGTTCCAGTCATTAAACTCCTTCAGATAGCGTAGATATGATGTTCCTTGTTGAAACCCCAGTCCAGTAAAGAACAAATAGATTGAGAAAATTGACTTCAATTAGTCAAATAATACCGATTCAAACAATTCTAAAATTTGAGTAAAAAGCCAAACATACCATTATTAATTCACCATGCGAGAGATCAACTACGAAATTCCCTACTGTAAGTGATTATGGCGGGTTTGATAAGGATATCGAAGTTGAGAATGCACTGCACGGCGACTTACGCACCCATGAATTGATATCAACTCATAGCGCCGGTTATAGAGACTTACCATTCCGCCAGGACCATAGTACGAAGTTGTCAGGGAAGGCCATTTTACTGCCGACCCATGTGCCCAGCTATGAGCTACTAGTGCTAAGCCTCCAACCTCGAATATGTTTAACTGCTTGGCTTTAAGTTGACTTCTCACCGATCTTTGTATGTGCACTCTGGCAGCCCGATGAGAATAGGTATCCAGAATCTCCCGAGACCGGTGTAGGTATGTAGAAGGCTGCCGAAGTTCCTGTGTGCTGCTAGGTTTCATGCCGGGCGGTGTAAAGAAAATAAGCTTGAATAGAGATACACCTTCGGGCTGTCTGCGTCGGCGATACCCATACAGAAATTTCGGTACGGAAATTTCCCAATCCGTTCCCTGTCCCAAGACCATGTTCACGATCCCTTTATTCAGTCTTTCAACCATTCTTTCAGAATTCCCGTTAGAGACGGGTGGTAGGTTCGCACTGTCCTTGCAGAAATTCCAAATGTATTCATGAATTTCTGGAGGGCAGATTCTGTGAAGCTCGTGGCGTTGCCTGAAAAGATAGGTCCTGGTGGACCGAATGGGAACATCATCTCCTGCTCAATGAAGTCAATTATTGCCGTATCACCCTTCCCTGGAAGATGGGACGGTCTGAAAGTGTCCCTAGCCTTCCCCTATGCGTACGGTGTTGATAGAGCGACTCCTCCTGGTGGAATCACGGGACGGCGAACACTCAGGTGTGTGGGAGACCGGAAACATCTCTCCCTGCGACGGGAGAGGTCTCGAAGCGGTTACGGCTCCTGAGATTCACAAGAATGTGTGTTGGGCCTGGCGAATCAGGCAGGACAGCACCAAGGCCGTTATTCGGCTAAGTTCTCTCCGGTGAAAATCGGAATACCTGGGATGATTACAGCTCTCTCTCGAAGAGAGAGAACCGAGATGGCTAAGAAAAGGAGTTTTGTGGTAGGAAGGTACTTGATGAAGAGCTGTCCGACTGACCCAATCTGTTTCCGCTCCCAGGTGAGTAGAACGCGCGAGGAAGGCACAATAAAGTTCTACTTAACCCAGAGAAAAGGTCGTAACGATAGGAGGCTCCTGCAAAGAACTGCCTTTGCAGGTGGATACGTAGGATCGATGTATCCTCTTTGGCACGTTTTTAGCATGGGTTTTGGCCGTTACCTGACTGGAGAGGTATATGAGGGCGTATTAGGGCCAACAGACAGTCTGTAACCGGGTAACTCGGTGATTCACGTAGAACAACACGTCTAATATCTCCTGCTTCTCCATTATAGTGGGTAGAACGCAGAGCCCTGCGCTGCTAGCACCCTCAACAGAGAGGGATTTCCCTATGGTTGAACTCTTTGTTTGGAAGAAAATTTGAAGGTCCTTGGCTGCCCGTCTTTACTTCTGGGTAGCACCGCTAATCGATGCACCCATTAACATAAATTGTCGGCTTCCGTTACTGCATACTTATAATCATAAAGTAGGATTCCTAGTAGTAGTCATTTCCTCCTCTGAATGTGAGGTGAAATTCCTTTAGCCTACTTTATACAGGATTCCCTCGTATTAGTTCCTTAGTGTACAGACGGAGGTTGCCTTACTGTTGCAAACGATTCTGATATCTGTAAGCATGTGACTCGGTAACTTTGCTGCATTGTTAACATTCTTTTGGCCATGGCATTGTCACTCTATGTGACTCTATGGATGTACACTATACTGGAAGTGTCGGGTTTGAATGAATGGCGGATGTCAGCACATACATTGCTACAGTGCGATGTTCCCAGGTGTATTACCTTGCCAAACAGTCGGGAACTTACGGGAAAATTCAAATTCAGGGGAGTACATTTAGAGGATAATTTGAATATGTGGGCCAATCAGTTCCGGCCCAAAAAGGGTGCGAATCCCATAATACTACGATTACCATTGGGGTGGGTGGTGATTTGGCTGTATATTCCAACGGCCAACCCCTCAAGTGTTCCTCCGCGACTAGAATATATCGCTTCCTCAAATTAGAAAGTGGCAGACGACCAGCGAAATCGATGGAGTAAACTTCGATGAGGTTTGCCATCGGAACCCTAAGTGCAGGGAAGCAGGGGGCCAATGGGTTAGGTAGTGGGCACCCATGGAAACTCCGAACATATTCAAAGAGATCTCGGTGCAACTTAAGTCACCATAAATATTGATCAAGAAAGAACGTTTTCGTAGTAACTTGGTCCCAAAGACAAATCGTCATGGAACGTGCTTAGAATATTTGTACGCTCCTGGATCAGTGGAATGGCACGAATTCCAATCTTCGTGTGTTGAAATATTTTTTCCTCTCAGAGAAGCAATTGCTTCGCCGAATTTCTGATAGATCGACGAACCTTGGGGCCTGATACTGATAACTCAGAGCTTCGAATGTAACCAGCGATATATTGTAAGAATGAATCCACCCCTGAGACCACGAAATTAGAATTCATGTCAAGCACTGCATAATCCACCTCGTCATCAGATACCGAGGCAGAAAACCCCTGGAATCTCAATCCTCGACAAGTAGTCAGCGGAATGTTGCGTGAGCCAGTTCGATATTCAACTTCAAATGCCTTGCCATCCAGGAAATTCAGCCACCTTTCCGTTCGATCGTACACATCCTTTTTCTGGAATGCGTAACGAAGGGCCTGATGAAGTGTCTTAAACTTAAACGGAAGGGATGACAATAGGTATAGAATGTACTTGCCAATAGCAAGTATGAAGAATAGGCCCTCTCTTTCGCTGGCAGAATAGTTCCTCTCTGCTACATTAATTGTTTGAATAGAGTACTGAATAGGATGAAACTCAACATCGACTCCCCTCTGGGCAAGTACCACTCCGACCGACACAGATGCAGCATCTGTCTCCACAACTCATAAATAATGGCTTGTCGAACTCTGGAAATGCCAAGATTTGAGTGGAATGAAGATTCTCTTAAAACGTCCCAAACGCAATCCGTATATCATCAGTCCACTTGAATTGAAGATTGCCAGATTTAGCTACATGCAGGGGAGATGAATTCTTTGAGATCCCTTTGATAAAGCGATGATAATACCCTGAAAGACTGATGTAATTCCCACTTTTAGTGGTAGCGTTCGGTTCATATGTTGCTTGAATAACTGAGATTTTGTCAGGGTCAACTTGGATTCCTTCTGATGAAACAATGTGCCTCAGTAGATGCGGCGAATTGTAGTGCTACAAAACCTTCCGAGAACTGAAGTTGCGTGTACAGGTACTAGTGAACTCTCGGTAGCAGCCATGCTAGAGGGGGTAGAGCGACTCCGCCAAGGAGTGGAGGATGAGAGTCGCCTAAGAGGGTTTTTGGGAGACCAGATTATCCTTATCCTATGTTCTAAGGATACTCATGACTCTGTTGAA
>JAUBNZ010000142.1:0-23296 GCA_032355485.1 Bonnemaisonia californica
ATATGTAGAATCAGCATGGGTTGGGGGCGCGGTGAGTGAGTTAGGCTTTTTTGGGTTTTGGTGAAGTTTTTGTTGTTGTTGGCGTCGAGGCCATTGTAGGCGGTAGGGGGCTCTCCAGCGGCTGTTCTGTTGCTGTCGCCAGTCGGGTATGCCGCTTTGAGGTGTGATTCTGTGTGAATGTGGGGGTGTGTTGAGGTTCTTTGAGTAGTTGCATATGCGGTTGAAGTGAAGCTGGAAGTCCTGGATGGTTAGCAGGCTGATATGCAGTACTTGTTGACCTATGAGGAAGGCCTCAGGATTTTTCTTGGGGCCATCTACCATAAATTCAATTCTAGTAGGCGTGTCTTCTACGTCCGGGTACTCTGCGGCCACCCTTGGAGGGCGTAGCTCTTCATGGCAATTCATGCATTGGATCAGTGTTGTTTCTGCTGTGAAGTGTAGACTTTCAGCTTCGTACATGGGAAAGTGTCGGTCTTTGGCTGTGTCAGTGTACAGGATAGTCGTTATTTTCTGAAAGAGTTCGTGGGGTGAAGGGTCGTGTTCTGGCCGGAGGATTCTGTTGATAATGGACAGTGGTACTGTCGAGATGATTATGGTGAACAGGTCCCTACGTTTATTTTTGAGGGAGTGGAGATGGGATGGGTCTGCGGGTGAGCGGAGTTTGGAATTCAGATTTTCGAGGAAGTCGGCACCTTTTTACTGGCTCGCAGCGCTACTATCCATGATGTGTAGTTATCTGGATTTGGGCTGGGTCTTTGTGCTTATTTTGTCATGGTGTTTCTGAGTTTTGTGGTTGAGTGTTGGATATTTTCAAGCAGTATGTGACTGTCTGCGGTGGATACGAGGGCGAGGTGTAGCAGTTGTAATACTAGTTCGTAGTCTTGTTGTAGCTTTTCTGTTCGCCGGAGTCGGCGGGCGAGATGTTCGGAAATAGAAGTCTTCGTGAGGGATGTTGGCAGCTGCCTGCCGTTTGAGCTGGAAATTATGGTTTTTTGTGTTTAGTTCTAAGCCCGGAAAGGATAACACTCGCGGGCTTGGATGTCATGGAAGGCTTCGAGGTTTTGCGCCGGGGGAGGGAGGAACGGGCGGGCCGAAGATCGTTCGCCGAGTGCGGAAGAAGGGCGCGTACCCTCTTATACGTAAGACCATTTCCTTCTTTTTATTCTCAAAGGATAGGACGACGGGCTTATATATTATAGCCTCCGGACGGGATCCCACACGTGTACACGCCACGGGGCACGTGTGCCTACAGCTTTAGACCACCTCCGGCCCGGTGAGGACCACTGGGCTCCGGATGACTGCGTGTCTACATGTGCCCCGGGGGCTCACATGGATGCGTATGGCCAGCGGGTGGACCCCCACCTGTACCCACTAGGGCATACCTCTGCCCCGGTGTGGTACTTACTGGGTCTGACCCTCTGGCGCAGCACCGCTGCCACACCTGCCAATGGGCAGCTGCCATCGCTGGCAGCCGCCCATTACAGTACCGGCGCCGACCCCTCATGGGCCGAAAACCCCAAAACCATCCCTCTGCCACCCTCCGCTGGGGAGCAGATGGAGGTGACCTGAGCACCATTATTAGCCTATTTTTACAGCTGAGTGCCGACCACCTGGCGGTACATCGGGCAACTTTTGTTAGTATTTTACTGTCCGCATTGGGGTATAATTCTAGTATTTAAGGCTTAGCTACGGATATGACCGGATATGACCTTGCAACTCAACCAGGAACAGATCGCTCTGCGCCGTCCTCGACCACCACTCCTCCACACGAAAGGCGCCCGTTCGGTTGGATAGGGCGTTGCTCTGCATCCCTTTCAGATCCCCTTGACAGCCCAAACCAGCCATACGTGCGGCGTGCCACACGTGGCACGTCGTTAACTTGAATACCCTGTTAAACTCCCTTTTCCCCTCTGCACGACCACATTCGTGGCTGTGCCTCGGAATAACATAACCGAACCCACTTTTCATCCTTACAGAAAGGCAGGACGTCGGGAGACCTCTGGAAGACGTTCCACGGACAATCCTTGCCACTACCGTTGCCGGAAGTCGTTAAGCGGGCTCTCCACCCCGTCAAACCTACCCCACCTTTTTGGGAGAGGCAGCGCTGCGAGAAACAGGTTCAGTACCTCCCAGCCCGGAGGCGATAGTAAATGCTTTTCTCTACTGTTCCACCGCTACTGGCTACTAGGGACACTAGTATCGGGAAGGTTCTCAGGCGCTTTTGTGTATATACTACCTACATCACCTAACATTTTTGAAGAATTCAGATCCTCTGTAGCATACGCTCTTCTTATACACGTGAGATTCTCTTCATTGTAAGCTGAGCTGGCTCCATCTGATATGTAGATATTCCCTGTGATATGCTCCTTCACGTCATCGTTGTGCTGTCCCAACCTCCTTCTCAGGAACATACCTTTCACCGTTGCACGAATCTTCCACTCAAGTCTGGGCCTCTTACCATTCCATACCCTACCTACTTCGACGATTTCACCGAGGTCTGTATGCATCCGATTGGCGTTGGAATTGTAACTGTTTCGGTCTCTTACCAAAGAACAAACAAGCTTCAAACACCCTTCGACCATTTTGGAGGAAGCACAGCAGCCCGATTTCTCCCTTCGTAGTGTTCCCTACCCTGGAAGAGAGGGTATGGAAAGGCTCCAGTATAACTTCAGACCTGCACTTGATCATATGTCTGTTCTCTGTTCTCTTTGTTCTGTGCCCTTTCTCCTGTAATAACATCCCCTCGGTAAAACTTCTTCACATTCTGTTGCAGATATTTAAACCTACAGGCGAATAATGGGGCCGTTGGCACATGTCTGGTTGCCCAAGTTCTAGGGAGCAACAAACTTAAAGGGCCCTCCTCTTGTGTGCGTGAGCACCGCTCTCCGAACCTTCAATCCGGAGATTCTCCATAACCGAATGCAACCCAGCATTCTTATGGGGCTCCTTTAAAATGTCGTCGGCAACGTACGAGCTGTGCGGAAGGCAATCCTCTAGTCTTCGTCTGAAATTCTCTACTTCCATTGTAAGAGTCTCTTTTCATAATCCGCGTATCTCTAGACATTAGCACAGCACACAACCGCGGCCACTGAAGAAAAGTTTCAAGAATCTCACTTCCTGAAATCATGTTTCCCCACAATCCCTCTCCTGAACATTTTCTTGCTTGCATGCCTGGGCACTACCTCTCTACCCTTCAGGGAAGGAATGATATGCCTCCTTCCTCATCCTTGTATGAATTATCTTTTCTTTCTTCCGAAACTTCCGCTTCCAAACTAGCTAGATCTTCCGGCCCACTAAGCGGGCAATCACATTGCAAATCACCGTAATCCCGCCATCTTGGGCGCTTGGGTTCAGGGTGAGCCCCTCAAACCTCCCAGTTGAGGTTTTCCATATCTCGTGCCCAAACTGTACCGCACGCGTTTCTCCGTACCATTGGCTTTCATTGCACTGGATCCCCTTGGGGAAGAGGGACTTGGACTACTCAACGGCTTAATTTGTTGCCCTGTTCTCCCCGGCGTACCACCCGTCCGGACAGGAAATCTTATCTTCTCCTTATTCTACCTGACTGCCCTCATCTTCAATTCCTCCATTGCGTTCTAGAGACAACAATAGAATGGATTTACAATGCAATCTTGATGGTGACTTGCAACTTCGAGGACAGCGCATCAACTTTAAAATCCATTTCTGGTCTTTAGACATACGTAAAAGAATGGCTTTAGCCTTTACCTAGCATTAAAGACTTCCTGTAACGGTCACCTTTAAGGTTTCTTAACATTCTTGCAATTCAACACAACGTTGAGCCTCTGGAAAAGATGCACCTCCATCTACAAAACCTTTCTAGTAGAATCATTGGATAGGTGCAGCTGCAACTTTATAGTTGTTCTAGATATAAAGTAGAGTATAAAATTACTGAAATCTATTAAAACTATGTTTTAAAAGGCGGATTCAGCAGTAGCATGTTCCTCGGTCATATGTTACTGGGCGGATAAGAGAGTGAAAGAGGTCTTGGTACAAAATCAAATATATATATCTCTCTTACAACTAATTTAAAACACGTTCCGTTACTTCCTTCAAGGAATTGCTTTCCGGTTTTATAACTTGACAGAAACGTTTTATCTGATTATCATACTCCGATATGTTTTCGGTGTGATAATACGACATCTGACATTAAATAATATTATTATGTTCCCCGAAGCATCCAAGAGTCATTAATCCGAACTATGTACCTCTGTTGAAAAAGGACGGGCTTTCTCCTTTAATAAGTGGACTTTTGGCTTCGATCCACCGTCGTACCTACGGTGGTACCGGACATCTTAGAATACGGGCCAACACGAATAGTTCAGTCGATGTTTTATGCACTCCATACACATGCCTCTTTGCTTACTAAACGCACATTTCCCAGTTCGATAACAGAATCTATCTCTTTAATAGTGTATAAATAGAGTCATCATAAATTCACGCACCCTTCCAGCTCTACGGAAAGCATCAACGGGATTCAACCCCTATTGCAAGTTATCTAGTCAACGTATGTTGAACAATTCCCGTTCAGTTATCCTCTGCCTTTAAATCGAACCACTATCCATTTACTTGGAAATATCCGTGTTTGCAACCCTCTTCACAAGTTCCTATTTAGGGTTCTCCCTCCCATGGTAAGCACTATACTATTCATCGTTCCGGTCAAACTTAATTGCTTCTCTATACTAACACTCCAGATATGCACACTCTCATCTACTCTTTCGAAATCCTTCCCCTTTCTGTATACTCACCTCCAATACGTTCCTCCCCACTAATCACTGTCATCCCTCTGAATCCCCCTCTTCGAGCTACACCCCTCATTCTAAATTTCTAAAACTCTCAATTCCCATACTATCTGCTTTCTTGTCGACCTCTTTGTCCATCTTTATATTCTCACGTTCGATATCCGCCTTCCTGGTAAGTGCGCAAATTCTATTGTTCATCCAGGTCAATTCCTGTTTTCGGCCTACAATAATCTTTATCTATATCCAACAATCTTAATATTAAATTTATAAGTTCTGTACACTACCTTCATTCCGTATTCCTATACTCAGGATACCATTCTTTGCAAAGTTACAGGTTGTGGAAATTTAGACTAGATTAATGTACTGGATTCATTCCGCGTAGCCTACGATATTTCTTCTAGTACGGGTGCTCCCCCGCCACCGTCAATTCAGCTATCTAACTTAGTTTACTCCTGCTAGAATAGCCATCCTAACCTAACAATTGAAAATGTAAACGACCATTTCCGACGTTAGTATCTATTTAACTATCACACACACATCGCAACAACGTAGGGTGCCCTTTGGCGATGCTTCCTACTGTCCCTAAGACGACGAACAAAACGCTTAACGGTATAGAAAATAGCGCATGCCACATTTAGACGACGGTCAGTTGCTACTCATGGATGCTCCACTACACTGCATCGCACACTTTCTTAGACAGTGCTTGCAGACAGCTACTCCAAATGTCTCAGACTGTACTCGAGACACCTATGAATAGTTTCTCAGATATTACTCGAAGGCAGCTACGCGAAATGTCTGAGACAGCATCCGCAGATAGCTACACGCACGGTCTCAGTGCGTATCTGCAGACAGCCAAGTACTCTGCCTTAAAAATTGAATGCGTGCAGATACAAGCGCTTCCTACGGGATATACGCTAGCAATGACTACAAGTAGTGCCATCGGCACTACATGGAAGAAATGATTGTATACTGCCCAAGGGCAGTAAACATCAATACCTTCATTTCAGGTGAGAGACACGTCCACTTGGTGGTTTCACAGACCTCTCTACGACAGATAATCAAATCAATGCCAATATGAACGCTCAGGTAGTGTCCGACAGCATTATAATGTACTTTTTACAGAAAGTACCGATCACTGTCTCACGCAGATACCCGAAGACTGTTGGTCGAACTGTATTCACATCTTTCATTTAAGTTTTTTGTACCGTCTGCAAGGTCTAAACAATACACTAGTATTTCTTTACTATACTGCCCCGGGTCATCGTTCATGGCCGCTTATATTTCTGCCCCAGAGCAGTACGGTACAGCCCACGTCCCACTTCCTGGCAACAGTACAAAATACTGTCTGTAAATCTGATATTTTTTAATGTCCTGGAGCAAAACTGAGACAGTGATTTGCCAATGAATTCAAGTACTATCTGAGGCATTCTACGGAATACCGTAATGGGCCTCATTAGCACTATCCATGGCCCTCATCTGAGTGGGCTTCTGAACCTATGTCTGGCTGTTACTTCTGGAAATTCAGATATTCTGTCCAGTAGGTCGCTAGAGGGATGGCTAAACGATACCTGTCTTTGAATGATTCCGTAGTAAGAAAACCACAGTGGGCAACAAAAAAATTTCTCGCGGCATTCTGGGAGTTGTTTAAAACACTTGTGACCTTGCCAACCGCCGCTTTGGCTACAAACAAGCCCTTGGCGGCTCGACTCAGATTATCTCCATCCGTAAGGAGCCAACATCGCTCCCCCTTCCTGCATCCTTTACCACGATCCTCCAGTCTGGATAGTTCCCTCCGTCCCATACACTGCTTCTGAAACGCATGCTTCCCTGAAAAACCCATTCATCTGCCACTTCTCGATTCCAGATCTGATATTAATATATCTAGCAGCGCCTGTTAACTGGTTCTGTCACTTGTGCTAGATCTGAAGGTGTTCGGTCCCTGTCAAGGCCTTGACTATATATCAGCAACGTCTGCAGGAGGATTCTAAACACAGTAGCAGTTGTTCCATAGCAGACATTTCTAATAAGAGAGAAGTGGCGAGAATATTACGCATCTCGATCGTGCTTCTGTACATATTCAGAGGTGAAGACACTCTTCCCATCAGAAATTTGAAAACATTATCGCAATAAGAAAAATGGAGCTTCGACCACAGCCAGACCATTCTCGCAGTTATTCACAAAAAATGAGGGCACCGCTTCAGCGAGAGCATGGTGAATGGCTTCATGGCTGAACAAATCATATACCTGCCGCGTGATTAGAATGCGCTCACAATCCCTCTGTGACAATCTTCTTCTCGTCGCTCTTTCCACGTTCATTTACGACGTACAAGAGATCGTTCGTATTTCCAATCTCCGCATAAATGGCCTCTGTTTTCTTCCCGAAGAACATCCAAACTAAACTTCTCGTCCGTTCGTACGGATTCAGTCTTCTTCAAATTCAGTTTCCATTTGACCAAATCTTACTTTCAACACATCTCCCAACCGCTGGAAATGCTCATTTACCTTCAAACCAACAGATCCAGACGTATCACACGATTGGGGCGTATCAACACTGCCCATAATTGATTGCATAATTCCTTTCCCAGTTAACCAAGCTTAACAATTGCTTGCCTCCGTGATCCATCGTTTCCACAGGTTGGGTGCAAAGAAATTCTTGGGGAACGAACAGTGCTGCTTACTAGACTTTATTTTCTATACTACGCTCTCTACTATTGTATAAAAAATTTCCCTGTCACGGAATAAGTCCCGTAACCGTCATGCATTTCCAAACAGAAAGTGTGTTCTATGATTTTAAGCATGTAATACATATGTAGGGTACTCTGCCACAGCATGTCACACATTCCCAATTGAAACATTCTTTCCGTAATTTTAAGACTATACAAGTGAGGAATTACGGATACGAGTAATACTACGGGACGTGCACGTGGTTGCAGCTAGTGACACAGATGTTATTCACTAAATATATTATTTAGCCACTACACTAATCATTCTATGCCATGCTAAAATATGACAACTACAAATTTACAGATACAGCAGCGAGAAACTGTCCTCTACTGTCTAGAGACAGTAAAAACACTGCCTTGGAGAGGTACCTCAAACTAATATATGCATGCAATATATTTCACTGCCGCAATCACCAACAACTACTTTTTAGCTCCACTTTCCTTAATGAACTCTAGAATACAGAGCAGCACGCTGGGACGAGACATTGCACTGTAATGTTTCTGGGAACTGTCCAATTACAGCTGTTGCAGGCAGCAGTTTACTCCTACCAAACAGAGAAATATACTGTATCGCAGGACAGCCACAATTCATAACAGGTATACACCATAATTATATGCCCCGGACACCACTCCGTGCTGTCTACTCCACCTATTTCCAGACTCCGTGAAACACAGTGCAAATCACTGTCTAGCTCTATTAGCTGTACTGTCCCAGACATTACATCAAAAAAGCAGTGCAATTTATTATCTTCTTCTTTTTTCAGATTTTAGTATTTCAGGATAAAAGTGTGTTGTAACCCGAGAGAGGCCCAATTGGAAACTTAAAGCGCAGATTCGTGGACAGCCCGTTTGGAGGAAACTTCAGAGCAATTCGAGTAGATCGTTTTCACAACTCAGAAGTGTTGGAGGTCTTTCATGAACAAAATTCCAGGGAAAACTACTGAAATTAATGCGCATATACACGGCAACACCTGCACCAGACCACGTAGCTACAGAAATACCAGCCCGCCAATGATGGAATTCGCGAGAGAACGCAGCACCAAACCGACATCCTAGTCATATTGACCAGGGCTGTGCTGGCATATAGATTTTGAGGACATGCATGTCCGCGAGTATGGTTATAAGGACAGGTTAATCAGCATGCAGCTAGCACCCATGTCCGCCTCCAGTTTTTTAGCTGTATTGCACGGATTCACTGATGTCCGCCAGAAACATTTAAATCAAATGCCCCCATGACACCATACCGCCAAGATCATCTCGTTCGATGATGTTCGTTTCCCTCAATATTGGCAACTTTTTGCCGCCAATTACACCGAAGCCCCCATACCCCTTTTATTCTAATAATATCCAGATACCCGACGTCCGTGGGTTTTCCGCTGAGATCCTTTCTCAAATGCCCTGATCCCCGCATGTATGTTGCTATCTATGGTGCCGAAATCGCACAAACAGTCGGAAATGTAACATTACAAATTTGTCGCCCTTTCGAAAATGCCTGCAGTCACGCTTCCAAGCCTGACCTGCCCACATCCAACAAGAAAAGAAAACCCTCCTGAATCCTTTGCCATTGCAAGCAAGCCACCCCCACATCAAGAAAATGGGATACATACGATCTTCACTGCAGACGGTAGGAAAAGTTTTTGTAATGCCTATAGTCGAGGAATTCCAACCGAACATTCCAGTGGTGGACACCTTTGAAGTTTGTCTACCCGTAAAAGTGGACTCATCAGCTGTACAAGCTACTGTCCCTAGAAGTTCAGCTGCAACAGTTTGTGCAGGACAGTTGCTCAGAGGGACTGCTTTAATTTCTGATAGCAGTCTATTCCATGTAATAGTACGAAGAGAGACGCGAAATAATTGCAAGAGAGGATTTCGTGGCCAGTTGGGTTGGAAGAGGGTCGATGAAGGACGGGGAATATTTTCGTGGCAGACTCTAAGCTGATTAGATAGATGGAGAGTTGGTCATGGGGAGGAGACGCTTGCGTGGAAGATCTTCCGGGACGGACTCCGAGGTGATCATGTGGAAGGAGAGGAGGTCTCCCGAGATTTTGTAGAAGGTTTTAAACAGTATAAAGAGGGAGACGCGGCCTTCACCACAGAAGGTATGGGATCTTCAAGTGAACAATTGTTAACTGTTTCATCAGCATCCAATGTGAATAGCGAGCAACATCCCGAAGAGGAGCAACCTAATGAGGAAGATCAGTTCAATTTCAATGGAGCTCTACGGTGATGAAAGAAGTACAAGTTACCGAAGAAGATGTGTTCCGTTTGGGGATTTTTCTCCGGTGTCAGCATAGACCTCTCTCTATTTTTTGGTTTTTGTGTATGCCTAGAGCGAATGCTGCAGTTTCACGAGACAAGAAAGAAAAAGGGGCTTATCTCGTACGAAAGCAAGCTGGGTACTAAGTAATAGCGAAGAAATGTTCTAGGTTACTATAATGCAGAGTCCTTCTTGCTGGAAAAGCGCGTCAAAGATATTGAAGGAATCGAAAGTCGTCGAAAGAAGAGAAAACTGGTGCAAGCCGATCCAGCAGTATTCAAGACTCACCAAAAGTATAACCCAAGTTGCAAATCGCAGAAGAATCATAATCGATAGTTAATTGTTCTTATTGCCAAAGCGTCAATGCAACTTTCCATTGTTGAAAACACCGTCTTTCGATGATATATTCAGACCATCAATCCAAAAATTCCACTTCCAGACCGTCGAAAGCTGACAAGTGGTCCTATCCCAGAATTATTCAAGGAGTATCACGAGAGATGTTTTCCTCCGATGACCACAGTTAGCATGACTTTTACCTTGTGGATGAGTAGAGGCTGCGAAGATATATTTTACCTAATAGCACACGGCATGGACAAAACTTTCATACGGTATCATTCTAATTTGAGAATGGTGGAGTGTGCTGCAACGACCGGATGGTATCTACTGCAGGTCGAGTCGAAGAAGAACAAAATATTGGACTATGTCGTTGCCTGCATCAAGGATGGTGGTGCTAACCTTGAACTTTGCACTAAGCTCCTGCAGGATTTAGTTCAGTGTAAGACATTGGATCTGGAAACTTGCTTCGAAGCACGGTGCTTTGCATACTTACCTGACAATGCCAGCAATTCGGCGTTAGAAAATGCCCTTGATGTCGACCTATCCCATTTGGATGTTAAGAAACCGAAGCGTGCATTGCAAAAATTCATCACTCGGACCAAGAGGAGTGCGAAGGGGGAGGGATGCTAGGTACTCAGCATATCGGGCTAAACAAAAGAAGGAACGCGTCATGCTTACTCCGAGCAAAACCGGGTTTTTCACCTCAGTCGTAATGATGGCGTGATGTTAGGCTATCGTGATGCATTGGATCAGTGCTTGGCAAATCAAGAAAAGCTTGAATTAATGAAACGCATTCCGATAACAGAAACATGGGAGACAAGAAGAGTGGTATTCGATGCTCTTCAGCTCATGATGAAGACTTGTATCGTGAGCCACATCCAAAATGGCTGGCTAATAAGTGATGTTGTCGCAAAGTTTTCCAAGCTGCACCTCATGTACAGTGGTATCCGAAATATTTCTGAGACTCAGTATGGATCACCACAATCTCTGCCCACGTTCGCCAAGGAATTTCTTTAGTTCAAGAAGCAGTTGGCTTCGTCTATTAAGGGAAACTGGGAAAGAGTGATTGAACCATTTCTTCGCTTTCTTGGAATCAAAGAAAAGCATGTTCATCACTCCGTATATTTGGTCTTGGACCCAGAGTATAAATCTCTAAAACTCTCGTTCAAGAAGATGCTTGCTCGAATCCCTGGACCAGGAAGGGCGCATGCTAGAAGATACGACAAGGATTTCATTGTTCGTTTTTTAATTTCTGAGTACTGCAATTAACGAAATTAAAGAGACGCCAGCTGGAAGGCATCAGAATGTAATTTAATTAGGAGTGCATATATCTTTAGATGCTGGTATTGAAGGTGATTGCCTTAATTCTGCCGACAGAATTGGCGTAGTTTTCAAGGCTGTCTCGTATATCGTGCTGCAGAAGGAGTCTGATGATGAAGCTATCGAGGATTGATTCATAACAGATAGTCCAGAGTTGGACTTTCAAAACATCTGGAAACTTGTGTAAGATGAGCTGAATTAATTTCGCTCTGCTTCATTCTTGAAAGGGAGATATTATAAGCTGCTATTGCTTTCGTGGCTTTGGACAAAGGTCTCACATGTACTTGCCCTCGCGCGCCAGATTCTGTCTATTACAGCCACCCAAATTGAGAATGAACGAATCTTTAGCCTGGCTCGGGGAATTGCATTGCCGACCCGAAACAATGTATCTACAGATAACATAGACACCTTGGTGTGAATGGTTAGAAATTATGCTGATAATGCCTGCTCGCAGACTGGTGCGAAGTCGTTGGAGGAGTTCAGTGACTATCTCATTGTGCACGAGGCTGACAATGATGTCAAAAGTGAAGATGCTGCGTCCGATTTGGACGTATATAGTGAGTTGTTTCATGTAGCAGATACGTCCCCAAGCTTTAAAGCGTTCGACGAGTTAAGGGGATAGCGGTATTATACTGCCTAGAGCGCAAAAACGACCTCTGTTTAGCCGCCCATGCGATCCGGTTTCCAACCTTCCCGTTTCTTTCAATTAGACACTGTTTGATAGAAAACTGATTGACTTGTGAATTCAGATTCTTGTCAATTCTCAAGCCACGAAGCTGTTCGGCATTGGTTCGAAAAGAACTTCAAGTGTAAGCTTCTTGTTCACACGGACTCCCCGAAGGGATTTTTGCGAAAATGCGAAGAACGCATTAGATGCTGCTGCGGGAATTGAACACGCGGCCTCTACAAAACGATTCTGCTTTTCCAACTGAGCTAGAGGCCATGGAGTATTATGTGGATTTCTCTCACTTTAATGATATACGCGGGGGCATCTGTAAATCGAAACGCGTTTGACATACACCATGTCCCATGTCCTCATGTCCCCATGTTTTTTGTTTTGAATAACCTAGACGTGGCCCGAGCTGTAGTGCGCGCAAGTGTCGATTCACCATACCCTGTTTTGTTCCTAAATATATCTGCCGATCTATGCTTGAAGCCTGTTACTCATCTTACATTGCGGCCCTTGTTCATGTCCGCCCTGTCTGTAACGCACTGACCCGTGCATCGTTCTGCTATTTGCACTGCCCGTCTGTAAAATTTCAAATTTAAGGGCTTAGGGGCATGCCCATGCACCAACGCCCGCTTTATTTTTTGGTAGGTTGATAATGAACCGTTGCACGTTACCTGTCTAGGCACTGCATGAGCCATTACCCTTACCCGGGCAGGCAAGTCCCCAACCACATTCCCGCAAGCCTTGATCTATACCTACTGAAGCGAAGGTGGGAACGCAACACCGGAAACACGAGACACCCCGAAACAAGCCAATGGTATTCTGAGAAGCTAATGTAACTGAAGTTGGAACACCTGGAAACAGAAGCCATGAAAAAAAGTCGATAGCCTCCCCGGTGCACAAACGTCGGTAGGGCAAGGAGAGGTACAAAACGAATGAAATAGAAGGGCTCAGTATGGCTGCAAATCAGGAGGAAGCCCTGAGTACTACAAATCAGAATCACAACCAGGAACTTAGCCAACATAGGGATAGAGACATCGAAGTCGCGAAACTCGTGGATCTCACAAACACATGCACATTGGTCCTGACTGAAACGCATTCTCCAGAATATCGAGAAGTCCCAACGCCAGGTAAATCATTGGTCATACCAGGGGCACCAAAGGGACACAGAGGCCCCTTCTCGGAAAGAGTTACCATTGTAATCAAGCCAGAAATACGCGTATATTTGTGGTACCACATAATCCCAGCAGAAGCATAACATCCTGCAATATACCAAGTGCTATGCACCGCAGTTGGGAACAAAAACGATGCGATAGAAACGTATCAGAGCCCAGAACTAAAACCAGGAATATCGGAAACATCCGGCTACAAATAAAACATTAAAAGAAGAACAGAACAACAATCATTATGGGAGACATAAATGCATGCCACTCGTTGTGGTGCACGAGGAAAGATTCGAAAGGGAGGTTCCCTCACCAATGGACCGAAACATCAATTCACAATCCATGCCCCAGCAAAACCGACCTGCTGAAGTACTATCCGCCCTGAACATACAAGAACAATTGGCCTTCTGGTGACCAACACAACCGATGGACTTTGGATTAAAACACCAGAAGGGCCGTGGACTGGTGGTGAGGACCATTGCCCAATAAAAACCCAACTCCCGTGATTTCGAACACAACCAAGTGTAACAGTTACTGTAGAGTAACTGTGGTAATTTGCATTCCTGGATTAATTAGATAATTTCTAGATGGTTCTAGGAATTACTGTGACCCCGCAGTATTGCTGTACACAGCTCGGAGAAGCATCTAAGGCGCTGATGGATGCTTGTAGTCCGATTTTAGTGTTTTCTAGAGTGCGCCTAGAGAGTTCTAACATCCTGGTAGAGGATGTGCTCTAGCCAGTCGTTTTGTAGTGGTTTGAGTTCCAGCTAAGTCTATAAAAGGGGCCTGTTCTGCTGTTCCTCCTGAGAAAGTGGAACTCAGTCATCCATCCCTCCGTCTTTGTAATGATCGAACGCGCTGTACATCCCCCTTCCGTTGCAAAAAGGCACGATACGAAACGGAGCCCCAATACACGTCTGAAACATTCCAAAGAACTTTGAGCAAGCCTGTAACTCCTAATCCTACTCGCACGCCCTTAACCAACTCCACAGAAGATCTGTTCATATCTATGGATCGAAGCACAACACAAAAAAAATTGACCGCGTCTCGGAGATAGTGATTCAACCATGGCGCTACAAATCAATTCCAAGGAGTCAAAACGGGATATATTTCTGGAAAAAAGAGCTAGAACACTTACCCGAAGAAAGTGGCAAAGAAAATCGACACAGGAACGACAGTCGCTCCCCGAGGGCACATGCAGAATCCAGAAGAGTGCACAACCAAATTTTCAAGATTGTTAGAGCGAGGAAAAGTAAACAGAGACATTAACAAGAGGATGAAGTATAAAAACACCCTACATCGGTACTGGTGCACGAAATTAAGCGGCACACAGAAGAGTGCTACAACTTGAAGAATACAGGAGAGCGCGAGGAGAAACACTATAGCCAACTGTATTTACGAAACGCATGCCGCCACCCAACTCACCAACACTAACCAGCCCCCGAGACCATTCAGCGTTCCACCCCACGTTAGAACCTTCTTCTACCCAACGATCAATTCATCACTGCGGAATCAGGCGGCAGGAAAAGGCGGAGTCTACTGCGAGAAATTCCACAGGATTTCAACCTCCGGACAGATGTACTAACAACACTATACACAACGGGCGGAAAATTTGAGATCACACCTGCACATTGGGAGGATGCTACCATCATCTCGATACACAAAAAACGAGTGCACGCAGACCCATGAAACCACCTCCAAATTCCCTGCTCTCGGATACGCGAAAGGGCATCCACCGCGCTGTTGAGATGCAGATCCACGAATCTTCCGGCCACACTACATGTATTTAAGATTCCAACATGTACTCGGTACGGTGACTGAAATGGTACAAGCCGACGGAGCACTATAGAGAGGAGACCATCAACGCAACATCCTGGACCTGAAAGAAGAATTCGATTCTGTCCGAAGGGGAAAGTTCTGCAACAGAATCCAAGAACAAGTACCAAGTACCACTGCAGATATGATCTGACTGGCCCTCCTACCTGTAAACATCCGAACAGTGGGCGACCTAACAGAATACCTGGAAACCTTCCACGAAGGCTTACTAGAAGGGGGACCCAATCAACCCCGTCCCATTCAACTGGTACATTGACACCATCAGAATATATCTGATTCCAACCAAGTAATGTTCCCCTGATCCAACAAGGAGTGACGGAGACAGCCACCCCAAACCAATTGAGAGACCTACTGCAGAATTGACGGAGACCATAGCCAATCTCAGCTCTCCAACGGCCAGCATCCAGTACTAGACACCCACCTCCAATATGATACTAAGAGGGCATATGACAGTGAGGGCAAAGATCAAAGAAGAAACAAAAACACTCGAACTACTCAAGCACGATGACACCACACCGGAACAGCTGCGGGCAGTGACAGACGTCATACACATAATCGTGGCTCTAGACCAGAGATATGAAAGGAGTCATGGTAGCCCCGAGCCATGGGTACGAATACCAGGATCCATACAACTGCTAGAGGAAACATGAGACGAAGAAGGACCTGAACAGGGCCAGCCCGACGGGGAACGTCAAAAAATAGAAAAAATAACTAGCATAGACAAAGGGATGCTGGAATATGCGAACCGTGATGATCGTAGACAAAAAAGTGGGGGAGGTTACCAAGCTGTCCACCTAGTAGAGACATGAACCCATCTCGCAAAAAAATGCAGGTATTTGAACAATAGCAAGGGGACCAAAGTATCGATAGAATTGTAATTACAGCAGTCATATAGCACCAATCAGGTACTATATATCGCACTTCCACTGCGACAACAGCATCTATACCAGAACTCATGACCCGCGACATGCTAAACATCTGATCACTGCCTGAATTCTTGGAAAACATCCAGACCACCGTAGAGCAAAAATACACAAAAGGCGCCGTCATCACCGTGCATACGTTTTAAAAGTTTATAGTAACCCACCCATCAAATTGCCGGACACAACTTCCTTTTCGGAAACCGAAACCGGTTCCCCGTCAGTCTCTCTCGTTTCAGGAACGGCCCTAAGCGACGTGAATTGTCGAAATGAAAAAAGATCCAACTAATTCGTAAGATCTTCCAGAGCAAAACATTTGTTTACAGCTGCCGCTTTCGAAGAACGAAGAATACAGGAAGGATTTGAAAATCAATTGACATGATTTCGTGGTTGGTGTTGTATTACCCACTCTCTGGATGCCAAGTGGGGCTGCAGGTGGCCTTATTATTCCGGTAGACATACGGGTGGGTAGAGGAACTCCTCCAGATGGATTCTTCACAAGCCACGGATGGAAACTCGGTTTCTTGGGAGACCAGAGATCCCATGCCCTGTGTTGGGCAGAATCTTTTAGTTACTGCGGTTGGCTGAGCTACAGCAGCAAGGGACTTTCCACTTTTCAAATCAGTCAAGTAGACTTAAGATAGTCGAATGCCCGCAGATTCCTTCTCCAAGGAGAGGAGGGAAACTGTAGCACTACCAATTTTTCGTGGTAGTACATAGCCCCAATAATTTTGAAGAAAACCTCTCCCAAATTCCGGGAAGAGGGTTGGCATTTTACATCTCTCGTACGGGCTCGGTGCCGAGATTAATGGGAAATTTCCGCGACATGGGGTTTGTAGTCTTGGTCATAATTATGACATAACTGATTGGTAACCAAAAGGACACCAGTACTGTAATAAACCACCCCTCCCAGTTTGGGGAGGGCTGTATTAAGTGCATCCAATACTGTCAGCACTGCCAGTAATACCATGGGCTAATTGGACTAAGAATACTACTATACCACCACCCTACAGCGGAAGGTGTCTGGACGGAATATTCTGATTGGCCTGAAATACTGGGCTACTACACATCACCATTTTCCGGGATGGTGTTTTAGCCGCATACTAACCTACCAGATAATCGGATAGTGTACATTGCTAACTTTTGATGAACATTTCACTACCACAACCGCAACCCCCAAAGGTGGCCATAAATTTTGGTTACCTTATAACTAACAGATACCTCGGCCGTCCCAGAGAAGGGTACCTAAAAATCCCTTGCTAGCCAATGATGCTACGTAGGCTCCGGAATAGCCCGCTGATTGGCTAATGGGCATTCTTGTAACTTTTATTATATTAATTAGTTTTAAGGGGATTGATTAACTAAAAACGCATATAAATACCACTCCAGTTATCTGAATGGCGCAAATAATAAACGGGAACACCTGGCTCCCCCATGATTTTCAACCTTGAATTGAATAGCAACTATCTGCGCATACCTCCGCGCTGTACTCCACGAGTGGGTAGAAACGGGCTAGATTATCCCTTCCCTTGGCTCTCAGTCCTTGCGTTTCCTTCTCCTTCCGACCCATGCCTTCGTCGCCCCCGTAAATACGACGCCTCAACCTCAATGTCACCCCGTTTCTAGGAAAGCCCGTCTATAGTATGTACAGAGCGCGGCATCTAGGCGCTCCGGAACCTGTGTCCCTAGCCTCTCCAGTCACGCGGGAGGACACCAAGCAGCGGGAAATCCTATATTGCTCTCAGAGAGATGAGGCCTACCGGTGGGACCTTAGCTCGTTTTAAGGGAGGTAAGGTGGGCGCGCTGAGTCTTAGCAGCCGTGCTAGGGCTACGATGGGGTCGGGGGTGAAAGGGCCGACTCCGCACATTGCCCGTTGCCTCTGGAGGCAACGGGGAGGACTGGGACAGAAGCGGGCGCAATGTACATCGCCAGGTTTACAATTATGGGATTTGGGGAGTGTGAGAGGGCAGGTCGGAACATTGAGGGGAAAGCGAAGCGAGTCGCAGGACGCTCTTACACTAACCTCGACCAATTCCCGCGAGGGTAATCGAGAAGGGCGTTTAAATCTCGTTCCAACCAAGATTGACGATCTTGGCGGGAGGACTCGTTGTCCGATTCGAGTTTAGTGACCCAATCTACCTAGGTATTATAGCTAGTCGACCCTCTATTCTAGACTCTAGACCGGGGTAGTCCTAATGGCTACCCTGTACTACTTCTTAATAAAGGACTTAAATTTAGCCCTATTATTCGGTTGGTGGTCAGGGCCATACAGTGCTTTCGGGCACACTGCTCTGGCCAATGGGCGCACTCTACGGCAGCCTGCTGAGCCAATGGCGGACTTTAAGGCTTTCAGGCCCTGGAGGGCCAGGCAGCACTTTACGGTCCACCTCAGTGGACCTGAAGGCTCGGAGAGTGGCACACGTGGCGGCCACTACCCACTGTCAGCTATGTAACAAAGCACGGGGAAAGTTTATTGCAAAGATGGGGGAATGTGTACCCATCTGAGATAGGCCATGCTTGTAATGCATGGCAATCAAGGGTCTCGTAAGGGAGGACGCGGGTAGGTAGTAGCTGACGTGGCCATCCAGCGCCGTGGCCCCTTCTCCCGCCTCCGTGTGGCAGATCCCCAGTACTGGGTCTGCCAGCCTCGATGGGAGTCGGCGGCATACGAGGGCGGTACACGTCTCATCGGGTGCTACCCGGTTACTACCTCATGCTGAGCCCTCGCGCTCAGTCATTGGTAGAAATGTTAGGAATAGCCACAGTAGCCGCTGTGGATACTGTGTGATGGGGTGCAGTATCACACGCCCCCCCTCAAGCGCGAGCGTCCTGCTCGCTGGATATATTGTCCGACCGTTGGAGCCCTGCGACTGTTCTGTGCGTAAATTCCTCTCCGAATAGCCACCCTTTCGCTTTTTCAGCGTCGTTTTACCAGGGTTGACAGCCTGGTCTGCCGATATTTTCCAACCGTTGGAGCCCCGCGACCATTCGGTGATTAATGTCCTCACCGAATTGCAGCAAGTAAGTTAGCGTTCGGTTTCCAGTGTTGACCCCGTCGTCAACACTACCCTTTAAGTCTCCGGACATCCGAGGAGCGTCGAACGTCTCCACTCGGGGTCTGCCAATTGCTAACCTAACTTCTTTTTTTGTCTTCTCGCGCACCATACGATAACGAGATTATGCCTCGGCGCTCTGGATTGGTGCCAGGCACGCCGCCCGAACCCTCTGCCAGCGAGGCTTCTGCTGGTGGGGCGGGTAGCGAGACCGGCAAGAAAAGCATTACCGAACCTCTCACCGTGACAGCTACCTCCCCAACGATGCACAGCCGTCAGGCTGCGGGTATGAAGACGGGTTGATCGATCCGCATAAGCGGTCGAGCAACCGACGAGGCTGCTCCCGCAGAAGAATCCTCTTCGCGCCTTCAGGATCTGACGGATTCTATCGGTGCGCTGACTGGTACGCGCGATGCTGACGCTACGAGCAACCCCCGGGCTGCTGGCGTCCCATCGGATGTTCTGCACGCCGAGGAAGAGGCGTCCAAGGACGATCCTGTCGCCCCGGATATTACTCCGTACGGTACCCTTGACCGAACGATTCGGCTTCCGAATCGTCAAACCCTCACCGCGGACTGGGAAGAGTTCGCCTATCGGAGCTCTTCCGTGCGCATCTGGTTTCTTCTTGGTTACGAAGACCAGGGCGAGGACGTTCGGATGAAAGGGCGCCTGTCGATCGGAATCCTGATCTGGCAGGAAGAATATGGTGGCGCCTGTTTCATCACCCCGACCCGCATTACCGCCGTTTCCTGATTCCACCGGAGCTACGGAGCGATCGGACGTACTAGGACGAGACACGTGAGGCTAAGTACTTAGAACTAATGCAAGAATTGATATTTGTCTGGGAGCGACCCACGGGAGTTAACATATTACCGTTAGTAGACGCAGTTCTACTAACCCATCCCATGCCGCCTCTACCGCCTCAATCTGGCGCCGCGGCAGCGTTGCACGGGGGTGTAAAGTCGCGCCAGTGGCGTGTCCTGATAACGGCGGAAGACTATCGAGTGTTCTGCTATGGCGTACCCTTCGATCCGGTACACACCGGGTGATATTGTTGCGCAACGAGGTGACGTCACCTCGCTCCCCCCTTTCTGGGAGGGGATGGAGCGACCGCCCGACATACTCGTCGTGCGGGACCCCCCCTCCGTGCTGTACTTTTCATGCTCTGCCGGAGGTCGTGATTCGGCCGCCGAGGCTTGGGCGGGCTATGAAGGCATAGTCGCGTCTGAACGGGCGTTCAAGATTGCCATGGAACTGGTAGAGAGCGCGCTGTGTACTCAGATGGTACCTGTGATGACCTACTCGTGCGGAGATGAGGTGCCGCGCGCCATCTCCGCTGCCGAAGCCATACCGAATGCGACGGGGACAGAGGCCTTGAAATGAACATAGTCAAAGCCGTGGTCCGGACGTCCGTTGCCGGGGGTGATTCCTGCAACGCCGGTTACACCCGTTACTGCGCAGGCCCGTTAGCGAGCTTGCGCGCTGGACGGTTTGTCGTATGTCAAATCCGGTCCGCTTGCAGCGGGAGAGCGAATCAGATCCTGATCCCGTCAGGCGCAGCCCATTGTCGGGTCAGAAGTATACTCCCCCGGCTCCGGCGACTCCGAAAGGAGGCGCCGGTCGTAATCTCCATTGCGCTCAGCGTAATTGTGGGACAAAAATAGCCCCTCTCTAAGCTACTAGAGAATAGCTTCGACAGCTGTCGTACGGGTGTAAACCGGGTAGGGCCGACAGCTCCACGGAGTTCGGATAGTCTTGATTGAACACGGCGGTGTGTAAGGGAAGCAAGGTAGACTGTGAAGGGGGTTGAGGCCAAGTCTCCAGCGAGAGCGGTTGCGTGGTACAATGGAATAGGTACCCATCAGAGGCTATTATGCTAGGGAGATAGATGCTCAGCGGAGCTTTTGTGCAGAGGGACACTCGTGCACAAGGGGGTTTTACGTCCCGGGACACGCGACGGTTGAGGACGGAGAGACTGGGATCGGGCACGGGGAGTTAGGACAGTCACAAGCGTGCATTTCTGGGTAGGAGAAAGGAGCAAAGCGAACACGCTGACGGTTCGTTGAGCTGTCCAACTCGACCTCTGTTTTCTAACCCTGAGTCTGCTAACTCTTTACTGTACTGTGGTAGCAACCCTAATGGTTACTTAAGTACTATATCTTATAGGACCTCAACTGGCCCCGCGGGGGTCACTTGGCCCTTGTGTGGTCCCAAGTGACTAAAATCTACACGTGGCCGACGTTAGCATCTTATCATAGCTAACGTAGCTAAAAACTAAAAATTGCATTGCTGTGCGCGGCCCCGGGCCTGGCATACGTGTTCCTCATATGTCAGCCGGCATCCGCGAGTTTTGGCGGACTCACCAGGTATGGGTACTTTTCCCGACCCTTCCGCCCGTCTGCCGACGTTATTCAGGGACAATCGGAGATTTGTCCTACATATCACTCTTCTTTCCTTGGCACCGTGCTCCTGCAAGTGTCAGCCGACATTCAAGTTCGCGACCTTTCGCTACTACCGTCGCGAGCCCTTTTTTTCACGTGTCTGTTCCGATGGTGGGTTCACCTCCTCCTTCGGGGCCTGTCTCACGTCCTTCCACTCCACGGGTTTTGTCGCATGACCCGGTGGTTCCCGCCCCTTCGAACTTTGCTGACGAGCCCGTCGAAACGACTTTTCTGCTCCTAGCGGCGGTCTCTTCTGCGCCCGTCTCCCAGTCGACCTTTCAAACCTCTCACTTGTCCAATAGTACAGGTTTCCCCACAATTTCGACGCGAGCGGATACGTTATATCATCCTGCTAGATATATGGCCTCTTCTCCATTGGAGAATGGGGAGTCAGTCCATCACCCCGGCCGGTTACCTCGGTGCCTATATCATTCAGCGGATTAGAAGATTCTGGATCGAAGGTATGCGCTCGGCTCCCTATTTCTAAACTCTCTGCTCCCACGTCGGGTTCTGGAAATCCTCGCGTGCCTCCCGATGCTTCGGTTCGTCCGTATGCTCTGCGGTCGCAGCCTTCCCTTTGGACTCTGGAGCGCTGCCCCCTTCCGAAGCTACCTTGTCTGCCGTGGCTCGCCGGCCTACTCCACCCGTGACACCCTGCTCCGCGGCGTTGCCCCCTCAGTACCATGGCCTGGCGGAGCTGACATGTGTCTGGGGCCGAGTCCACATGTCTCCCCTCCTGTTTTCGAGGAGACGCAGCCTCCTGATGCCGCCCAACTGGCGCTCCAGAAGCATTTTGCCTCGATGTCCGAGGAGCAACGGGTTGCCTTTTTGGCAATTGTACCGCCGGTTCCCACTACGAGTAATAGAGCCGCTGCTGTGATGACCAGTAGTCTTCCGTCTTCGGGTACTCCAGTTCTCGGGGAACGGACTGTTTCCCCCTCCCCAAGGTCGTGGTACAATGCTTCCGTCGACGCGAGGCTTGCTCATCTCCGTGAAGAGGAACGTCTGGAGCGATTATATCAAGAACAGCTGGCCCGTATTCATTCGGCTACTTTCCAACGTGACGTACTATTCAACGGTGAAGGGCGTACTTCCTATGGATTCCACAGCTTCCGGCAGGTTTTGAATTTGCCTCGGCCGAGGTTGTTGATGAAACGATTCGAAGAAATTATCCGCCACACCGGTTTTGGACGGGCTGAGGAGGCTTGGATTGCTCGCTGCAAGCATTCCCCCCGTCGGATTGGAATTCCCTATGAGTTGGTCTCGGACATTTACGATTAGGCAAGCCCAGCGATGAGCCTTATGTCCGGTTGTATGCCCTTCAGTGGGCTGATTTTCAAAACCGGCGGGTGGATGTAGCTTCGTGGCCTCCGGCACCTCACGCGCGTTACCTTTGTCCGGACGTTGGCTTCCTGCCCAACAGCTGGGGCCGCGGTCGGTGGTATCAGGAATATCGCACGGAGCGCCGTCATCGCAATGAGACCCTACACATTGGTTCCCATGGGAGCAGCCCCGTCTTGTGCGTGACCTATCGTGACCAGGAATTATTCAAACTGGCTTATAATGTTCGGCGGAACTTTTATGCTTATCAGCCTTCTTGGTGATGGGATTTCATGCTGGATCTTGGAGTCCGGAGTCCCTCTGTACTGCAGTACCATTCGTCTCAGTTGCAATGGAATGGCCCATTTCTAGATTTCCTCTGGTCCGTTGCACGGAGTGAGTGGACTGCCTTCAAAGCCGCAACTTGGTTGGAGCAAGCTTTTGTAAGCAAACGCCTATATCGTCTCACTACCCGAGCTCGGGATGACTTCCTCGC
>JAUBNZ010000143.1:0-23282 GCA_032355485.1 Bonnemaisonia californica
ATCTCTGTATTTGAGGGAGGAAATTGCACCCAGGAGGGAGTCCTGTTCACCGCATCTCCCTGCACGTAGCGAAAGCACGTCCGACAAGCGTGCGAAATAGCTCAGCGGTTACTCTATAATCAAATCGGAGAGGTATCCGCATATCTTCTACGTGAGGGAAGAACGCATCAATTTTGTTCTCGAAGCGGAGGGCAAATGCAATGGGCCTCTTTCGAGGAAAATCCTCCAAAGATGCGGCGAATCCACTTCTACCCTCGAAGTCCGCTCAAGTCCCCAGGAGACAGAGTGCCCGACGCTCAGTTTTGTCAAACTTGTTCGTAGATCAATCTGAGAAAGAGGTTTTGGAATCTGACAGAGGGCGTAGCATTACTAGCAATGGCCCTCATAACTCTGGGCCCCGACCCAAGCGGACCCCCTCTTCCGTCGAAGCAAGTAAGGAAGCTAGTTCAGCTTCTTCTGTACCCTCTGTGCGTAACATGCCTTTCAAAGATGTTGAACGCCGTGAGACCTCGGGTGGATGGGGATCCGGAAGAAGTTCGAAAATTTTCTCAGGGTCACAAGACTATGGCATTGAGGCCGCCATCTCAGCTGTTCAGAAGGTTCCATCGAGGAGAAATTCTATAAAGCGATCTTTGTCAAGAAAGTTTTCACGGTCCGGGAGTCGTTCGGAGGCCTTAAATGCTAAGGCTGGGAAGGCTAATGACCTACGTCAAATGCATACTGTTGGCATATCTCCAGTCAGCGAACTGTCTTCTGCGAGGAGCACAGCTGAGAATTTGCAGTCATTGAAAGAAATTGAGACGGAGGGGGCTATTGCAGCTCTTTCTCTATCACAACCAGTTCAAGTTCCTCAACAGTATTCTCTTATGTACCGACGTGTGGTCAAACAGGTAAGTCCTGTCTCGCAGAGAAATGGGGATTCCAAGCAGGTTGAGGACTTTGAAAAAGCTTTCGGGGAGGATGACATCTTTCTTGTGGAAGAAGCAACGCGAGAGGACTTCAACGTTGCCCGAATACATGGAGGGGCCGGGGCAAAGAATGAGTCCCTGCAGGCAGAGAAAAGCCAACGTGAACATGCCGATATTGATATCATTCGATCGGGTCTTGACAAACAACCTGCCCGACGTCCGAGTAATCACGAATGCGTTTCGGATGTGAACCAGGGGCAGAAAGTAACAAAAGCCCGCAAGCGACCTCCACCGCTACTACCGGCAACTTCTCCAAGTTATGAACCAGCATCGGACTGGCCGCATACAGGCATCTTTAATGACGGTGGGTTCACCACGGGCGGGTTTCGAATAACCGCGGAGGGGATGGTGGACAAGCCTCCTTTGGTAACGCGAGAAGACTCGGAAGCGAAGAGAGATAGTCACGTCCCGCAATCAGATAGAAACCTCGTTATTGTTAAGGGCTTGAACGAAATCTGCTTAGGGCAGACAATCGGAGCAGGAGCTGCAGGAAGGGTGTGTCTGGCAGAACATTTACCTTCGAAAAAGACTATGGCTATCAAAATTGTGAATGTTTACGACAAGCAGAAAAGAAACCAGCTTCTCAAGGAGCTCGAAACACTAGCAATTCATGTGAGCAGATATCTGGTACGATTTTATGGTGCTTTCTACGATGGCTCTGGCGCTGTTCATATTGCACTGGAATACATGGATCATGGTTGCCTTTCCTCTTTCGTTGAGAAAGTTGGAGCAATTCCTGAAAATGTTGTGCAAATGATTGCGATGGATTGCCTTGGTGGATTGCGGTTTCTGCATCGGCATCATGTTCTTCATCGTGATTTTAAGACAGCAAATATCTTATTGTCAAGGCGTCAATGCTGCGCAAAAGTTAGTGATTTTGGTTTAGCACGGGACTTGAACCCCGGTGTCTCGCAGGTTGATACCTTTGTTGGAACGGTAGCTTATATGTCTCCTGAGCGTCTCCAGGGCAGTCAGTACACTTATGCATCTGACGTTTGGGCACTTGGGGTTTCAATTGCGGAATGCCTCCTTGGAAAGTATCCTTTCAACAGACCTCAAAACTACTTTGACTACCTTGACGCCACTACGACAGGGAACATGCTCGATGGGCTAGGGAGAGACGGAGAACGGTTTTCTGTTGAAGCTTTGGATTTCGTCAAAATGTGCACGTTTGCAGACCCAAAGCGACGCCCAATGGCAAAAGCACTGCTAGAACATCCTTGGATAACTCAAGCAAAGCGTGATAATCATTTATTCGGGTCGTGGTTGGATGAATGCCGAATTATCTCTATGCGAACCCCTGCAAAAGCAGGAAAGGCCATGTGATAGAATTTCGAGTGCGAAGCCTTGTAAGATAGTAGTGTACAACACTCGGGGCGAATTGTGGGGATACAGATTTGCAACAATTGGAGTAGCAATTAGCGCAGAAGTGGAGCGTGGGTGACGGAAAGTTGGTCTAAACCAACGTAACTTTCGTCACAGTTGAACATACTGCACTATAGGTGGAGGCTCAATTCTTAACGAGTACAAAGAGATTGCCCTTGTTACCCCGGGAAATTCTCATATCTTCGTCAAGGTAAGTAACTTCGAGCCAACCTCTAAAACGGTCATTCTTCTCGACATTGACATTGAAGAGATTGAAGATGACAAACTTGATAAAGTTAACGTCAAATCGTTTGTTCGTTACTGGGCTGAGCTTTGCCTCCACCGCGTTAATTAGTTCAACGGGGCCGAATTTATAGGTTTCTGCATTGCGGGCTGTCAGATTCGGAGCGTCGATTTCCTGAACAATTCGTGACGCCTGGAGAAAGGCAGGCTTGCCTGTTCCCAAAATGGAGGGAGAGGTTGTATAAATCATATCCCAAGTTCCAGAGAGATTAGGGTCTGCGGCTGGATTTGTCGATTTGTTTGTCGCTTCGACCTGGCAGATTAGTTGTTCAATTTCGGCCTGCTGGGCCTTCTCATCGGCAACTGTGCGCCCGAAGTTCAGGGGCGTGACGCGGTCGAGCAGCGCCTGCTTGAAGACGCTAGTGGTCATTACAGACATGGTCCACTTTGGAGTGGATGGAGATTGCTGACGTGTTGCACAAGTGCTTGAAGATATGCGGGCGGAAGGGAGAGCTACTTGCACAGAAGACGCAAATGCCATTGTAGTACTTATAGATGAAGCTCGGATGGCGGGTTTGAAATTCGGATGGCGTTTTTCGCAGGGTAGGTGGGAGGGCCGGGTGTGATTGTGGCAGTCAGACGTTCGAGGTGGTTGCCGTGGTGCGGCGGGCAGACAAGGGAAGGGGTCGGATGAAATACAGAAGAATTTAGGAAGTGGAAGGAAAGAAAATGGCGTGAGATTGTGTGCGTTGCTGTACGGAAGGGCGGGGCGTTGGGTAAATTGGGCTCGAAACAGGAAAGTGGACGCTGGGAGCAGGGTTGGGCGCGTTGCGTGATTGAGCTGAGTCGTTCGGTCATGTCGGTTCGGTTGAAGGAATGGCAAATCAGTGGGCGCTTCAGATTATTCTAGGTGTGGTTGCAGTTAAGCTGCGAATCAGCGAGCACTATGCACTGTCCATCTTGCATATCGCTGGCTGAGAAGCGGCGGGGCCCAATGGCGCTGCTTCTGTCGCTGTGCAGTGGTGACTGTCCGCAGGTGAATCGTCGCGAATCATAAATTCAATCAGTAATATGCCGTAAAATGTAGTTTAATGTATTAAAAATAAATACATGTATTAAAATACATAAAGCGAGCACGAATGTGCGGAACAGGTGTATGACAGTCGTTTGTCGTAGCAAAGCATTTAATATACAGTAGATACCTTCGTACTACTGTACTGTAACTTGATTTGACAAGCAACCCTCCAGTAGCCGTGCAACCTAATCGCATTCAATAGAAACTTCTGCTTGCCCGTATGATATCCCTGTCAGCCATAGCCATGGCCCAGAGACATGCCACTAGGGTCTCAATGGAATTGGGCTGTACGAAATGGAAGTCGAAACGTGTAAAAGCCCTGTACTGTAATACTGCACCCCAGTACTGTACTCACGTACAGTGTTCATCACATCCAAGAGGCAAAGGCTGTCTTGTGTGCCCAGTCCGCTTGATGTAACCTCAGCTCAGCCCTTCGGAACATCCGCAATTCATTCTCACCAGCTTGTTCATTCTTGAGACGACTTCACAGTTATCGCATGCAATTTATCCACTGTTCCCGCGACGCCAACATGGCAGATCTTTCACAACAGTTTGGTCAGAATACTATTGATGAACCAGTCTCCGAGACTATCATTCGCGACCTTCGCCTCGTAGGTGTCAATCGTGCCAATCCTAAATCCACACATGCGTATCCTGTCTTACCTTCCAACCGCTGACCATTTTTTCCCTTTGAATCCTCATGTTTGATGTCTAGGTTGGCAAACGTCTTCTTATGGTCATGATCCCGAATATAAGCTCGGTATGTTCGATTCTGCCCTTTAATGAACATGCCAGCTAACGGATATCGCGAAAAGTGCCACTAACACCGCTTCTTACCTGCAACATCTTCCAATTGCATACGATAGAGCGAGGTGCGCGCCGAACTGCGAGATTGGGATCTCTGGGGACCCCTCTTCATCTGTATGTCGCTTGCGGTCATGCTGAGTATCGAAGCACACGATGAAGCCTCCATTGTTTTCTCCGTTATTTTCATCATTGTATGGGTCGGGGCTGCCATTATCACCATCAACGGTCAGCTTCTTGGAGGACGGCTGTATGTTTTCGAAGTCCACACCACATCTTGCTGAAAACTTCCGCTGAATGTGCCGATAATGCTAACCGCACGTGCTTTCTCTCTTACACAGGTCATTTTTCCAAAGCGTATGTTTATTAGGATACTGCATCTTTCCAGTTTTACTCAGCGCAATTGCTTGCTGGGTACTCAATTCTTTTGTGGCGAATAGTCTAGCGGTTGTGCTTAGATTCGCTGTGGTTGCTGTTGCAATGATTTGGTCAATTTGGGGTACGTCATTCGCCTTTTCGCTCCAATGGCACATGTGTTCAAGAAATGCACAAATGTTGTCAGCAGTGCACTGACGTCCTCTTCTCTCCTATATTTCCATCCACCGCAAATTTCCTGCAGCATCGTCAAGTTTTATGACGGATGCCAAATTCCCAGAGGGTCGGAAGCTCTTGGCCCTTTATCCCGTCCTGCTATTTTATCTGTCGCTCTCGTGGATGGTGCTCATCGGCTTCCAGCAGGGAGTTGCTACGAATGAAGCCGTCGCGGAAGCTGCTTCACCTATAGCGAATACAACTGCTCCCGTACCAGCTTCTAATCCTGCCGGTACTGGCGAAACGGCGGAAGGTGCTCAACGGCTGCTGAACGCGTTTCTGTAATACATCCACTACATGCGAGAGGGGCTTCACACTGCTTAGTTTTGGACAAAAGAACTGGAAGACGGGGTCACCAGGCTTTCTAATGGGCGTCACACACGGTTTTGCATAGATTCACGAGGTTTGAGGCTGCAGCCATAGGGTTATTTGCGGAAGCGATGAATGAGATGACAGCGATTCCGTCGGCGTTGTTTTCGAATGCTTCGTGAAGATTTTCCTCCTTGATGCCGCCGACTCCGACGAGATGCTGCGAGGCACCTACCTCGGCTCGCACATCTCGAACCAAACGTGGACCCTCTGGCACTTTTCCTGGATGGCTCCCTGTGGCAAACATGGTCCCAATTTGAAAATAGTCCGGAGGAAGTATATTGATGGCCGCCTGCGCTGAAGACGTGGAATGTATGGAACACCCGATGACGGCTGTATCTGCGAGTATCTCTTTTGCTTCTACTAAGTATTCTTGAATGTCTGCCTCTCGAATGTGGACACCCAGTTGCGCTGAAATGCTCGCCACCTCTCGTGGACTGAGCCCGTTGATAATAAGTCTGGAAGTCGGGATGTTTTTGTTGAGCAGTGCCTGTACAGTGGCGATGATCTCGGGTTTAGTTGCGAGGCGATCTCGAATCTGGACAAGATTTACCCCGCCTGCGAGCGCTGCTTGGGTTACGGTTTGGGCCTTTTCTGGTTCACGGCAGAATCCGTTCGGAGTTATGAAGATCACTGAGGGCCTAATCATAGTGTTTCCTCTCATGATGGTACTACTGCTCTTACCGGCAGAGTGGCCCAACCGTGTCGTACGTCGGGGAAACTGGAAACCACGATTTTGGAATGAAAGGTGAAAGACAGATTGGAAGCAAAGAACCATTTTGCACCCCGTCTGATTCAGTCTGATCTTTTGAGCTGATGTGGCAAGTTACTAAGTAGTTGCTGAACTGGTTAAGTAATTATCTAATGTCTACCACGGAAATAAACACTTTGCTGAAGAATGTGTGGTTGCGTTAATGCGCGATACTTTCATGATACTGTGCATGAAGTACGTTGTGCAAATCTCGCACAATTCCGGTGATTTTCCGTCCCATGAGTAGGCCTGTGTACCTCAATGGATTGTGCTTACTACATTAGGGTGGGGATCATCAGATTCACTGAACCACGTGAAGAATTGTAACTATCGAAAGTAAGTTAATGTCCCGTGCAAGGCACCTGCATTGACGAAATGCCTCCATCACTTGGGGAGCAATAGTAGACGACCTAAAGTTAGCATTGCCGTTTCATGTATTGCTATGGCTGGAGCTCAAGTAACTCAGATACAAACGCGGGACTACATCACGTCTTGGCAAGGCTTCTTATTCTCTTCCCTACAACTTCGCTATACTCGTCGGTCGACAGACCTCATAGACAGCTGCCGCCCCCATTCCAGTTCCCACACACATGGACACAACCCCATAGCGGCCTCCTCTGCGATGCAGCTCATGAATTATTGACACAGACAAACGCGCACCTGTCATGCCTAAGGGGTGTCCGATAGCAATTGCTCCCCCCATAACGTTAACGTTATCGCGATTGAGACCCAGCTTCTCAATGCAGTAATCAACTTGTGAACCAAATGCTTCGTTGATTTCAAACAAGTCCACGTCCTCTATGCTAATGCCTGCTTTCTTCAATGCTAATGGAATGGCCACTGCTGGACCAATGCCCATAACAGACGGGTCAACTCCTGCCACCGCATAAGATCGGAAAGCCGCGAGAGGCTCCAGACCACGATTTACGGCCTCAGAGCGCTTCATTAGCATAACTAGAGCTGCGCCGTCACTTAGTTGGGATGAGTTTCCGGGAGTTGTGCTTCCGCCCTTTCTGAATACTGCTGGGAGCTTGGCGAGAAGCGACATTGTTACATTAAGCCTTACACCTTCGTCTGCTTCAACGGTGACGTCCTGGACTCCAGTTACTTTCTTGGTCTCCTTGTCGACCACTTTCACTTGTGTTTGAATGGGTACGATTTCGCTTCTCTGCCTACCGGCTAGCTTTGCTGTAACGGCTCTTGCATGGCTGCAAACGGCAATTTTGTCCTGTCGTTCTCTGGAGATCCCGTAACTTTCTGCTACGTTTTCGGATGTCTCTCCCATTGACATGTAGGAATTCATGGCTTCTATATTCTTCTGTACCAATGGGTTCGGTCGAACCTCCCTGTTATTCATTGATGCCATGCTCATGCTTTCGATACCACCCGCGATGATAATGTCTTGGTATCCGGCTTGAATTGCGCTTGCGGCTTCTGCAATAGCCTGGAGTCCCGAAGAGCAGAGGCGGTTGGTGGTATGAACAGGTACGGAAACAGGTAACCCTGACAGAATTCCGGCGACTCGGAGCTGGATAAGGCCAGTATCACCTCGTTGCAAAACGGTTCCAGTAACAACATCACCAATTTCCTCCGGGTCTACATGTGTATCCTCCAAGATTCTCTGGATGAGTGGAATGAGTAGGTTGTCAGGTAGGGTGTCCTTAAAACCTCCACGACCAGCCCGAGAAACCGCTGTTCGAAAAGCAGAGACAACAACAATGTCGTCAGGAGAACCACAACCTAGAGGTGGGCGAATTATTTCACCCACAGCTCTGTTGCGCCTTGCGGAGCGAATTAGCGCAAGGGACGGTTTAAACAGCGGGAACCCACTGGATATATTCAAATAGTACTCCAGCTTGTTCAGAACACCAAGAGCGCCTCCGTACGTTTTCTCTGCCCAATACATGAGACCACCACGGAACGAAGGAAATCCCATTCCCATTACTGAGCATACATCCAAATCTGAAGAACTCAATGCCACACCTTCATCCAGAATACGATATCCCTCGTTGACACATGACAACAAGATCATGTGTACAAGATCAGTATCCGTGATGGATGCAGCACGACTCTGCAACTCCTCAAAACCAGGACTCGTTTTTGCTTTGGCCCTCTCTTCTTCAATGAATGGGGCCACCCCTTCAAAGTCCGGAGTACCAACTCTTGACCGTTCTTCATACCGATAGAACCCGTTTCCAGTTTTCTGCCCCTTCCGTCCTGCTGCCAACATATTTGTAATCACAGGGCTTGTGTCCAGTGCTCTCTCCGTAAACGCGGTTGCAAAAACACCTCCAACAGCAACACCAATGTCCAGACCGACAAGGTCCAGAAGTCGGAACGGACCCATTGGTAATCCAAACGCCTCGCAAGCACTGTCGATACGATATAGATCTATGCCAAGGTGAGAGACCATGAAGCTGGCGACCATGCTTTGTGGAAAGTAAATGCGATTCACAGCAAATCCAGCACAATTACCGACTAAGACAGCAGTCTTCTTAATCTTCTTACCTAGAGCAAGAACGTCTTTGATTACCTTCGCGCTTGTTGATTCTGACCGCACAACCTCAAGTAAGGGCATTTTGTGTGCAGGTGAAAAGAAATGGGCGCCAATGATCCTTCCTTGTTTATGAGCCTTTGGAGCCCCCATGCCAATGAGGTCGAGATTAATTGTAGATGTATTTGTTGAAAGGATACAATCCGGCCGACAAACTGCCTCCAGTGCTGCGAAGATTTCCTGCTTCAGCTTGGGGTGCTCTAGGGCGGCTTCAATGACCATATCCGAGTTGGCCAGGTCCTTGTACTCCGTAGTGACAGTTAATTTTGCCATCTTAGATCGACGAGCTGGCCCTAGGTTCTTTTCCACGCGCTTCCTCGCACTGATGGCAAACTTCTCATTGAGTTCCTTAATAACGACTGTGATGTTCGCAGAGAGTATTGCGGCAGCGATGCCGGCACCCATGAGGCCCCCACCAATGATACCGATGGTGTTTGGCGCATTACCCGGCTGTTTGGGGTTTGGGTCGTTCTGCACGCGAATTTTTGCAGTCTTCCGTCCTGCGAAGAACATGTGTACAATACCCTGCGAGGCAGCGGAAACAACAAGTTCCCCGAATGCACGTGCCTCCTCTTCCAGGCCCTTCCGAGCTCCATGCTCCACACCGAACAGCGTGACGTTTACCAACGCGCTGTACTGTGGCATGCGGCCACCGCTGGAAAGCTTTGGCACGATCTTCTTCTGGATGGTCGCTGCTACTGCACGACAAGAGGCTAGATCACCCAGCACATCCGACTTGTCTATTGCCTTGACGCGGGGAATACGCCCATCAGCAATTTTCAACGCGTAGGCTGCAGCTGCATCAACGACATGACCACTAGGCACGACACTGTCCACAAGGCCCAATTTGAAAGCTTGATCCGCATGGAAGACGGTGCTCTTAAGCATGGCCTCGACGGCGGGCTGGAAACCGATAAGGCGTGGAAGACGTTGGGTTCCCCCAAGACCAGGGATTATACCAAGCCTGAGTTCAGGGAGTGAGAAGGCACTGGTGGATGTGGCGATGCGTGCGGCGCAGCACATGGCGAGCTCAAGGCCACCGCCGAAGCAAACACCGTCAACCGCTGCAACGACCGGGACGGGAGCGTCTTCTGAGCCTGAATAGCAAAACGTTGCGTCCGGGCCGAAGATGACATTACCGCGTGCCATCGCGGCAAACTGGGAGACATCTGCGCCAGAGGAGAAGAAACCTGGGCTGTTGGCGCCATAGATTACGACTGCGCGGGTTTCAGGACGCGAGAAAATGGATTTTAGGGCTTTTGATATTGCAGTCTGGAGATGGGAGGGCAGAGCGTTTACTGGTGGGTTTGAGAAATTGAGGACGGATACGCCGTCTGGGCGATGTGTCACTGTTACCTCTGGCATGGTGGGCGTGGAACGGAAATGTGAGATGAGGATTCGGGGATTGGGGGCGGTGCTAGGGTGATGGGAGAGCTAAATAGGCAATGTACTCGGATGAATGCACCCACCCAATTGTGGCAGGTGAATGGGAAGCAATAGGGAATTGTTGAGTGGAATATGGGCAGCGAGAAAATCTGAGGAAGAGATATTGCAGATACCCGAAGAGGCAGAATGCTCTTCGGAAACGGAAAACGGTTGTTGGTCAACCGAAGCAAATTTAATCAGGGGTGAAATGGCACTGACAGGGCCAGGCCGCTGGGTCGTGTGTAGCATTGTGCATCTTCATCTGGTGACCATACTCTGGTCTGCCTTCGGTAGCTTGCTTGGATAACTTAGGCGTACTCTGCGCCTCCAGCAGTGCCATACAACAGGCACTTTTCTTGATGTTTGGGAAGTGGTAGAAACAAGGGTTTTTTATTTAATTAAACATCCCTACCGTACTGCCAGATTGTTATTGTACTCTGCGTGGTTATAAAGTGACGCGAGCCCGGTGTATGGCATACAGTGTCTTACAGCACATGCTCTGTGTACACATGTATCGAAATTGGCGAGAACTCTGCATGCCTAATAAGCACATTCTCTTACAGTAGATGGCATAGGCACTGCCTATGCTATCTACTGTAAGAGAAGGAGGTGACTTTTATTTGAAAGTATGATAAATTCTCAAGTGTACGACGAAAATCTATTGTGTACGAACATGGTACGTACACAATTGTTTTATGACGTATGACATATAGATAACTATTGAGACTAATTTTTAATTTTTGAAAAGAAACTTCACAAGGTGCCTTTATTTTTATGTTGTGTTGACTTAATTTAGTACGGGGGCGAACACGTTCGTGATAAGTACCTTAAGGTAAGCCTCTACACGTGTACAGTGATGACACAAACAAAATTTAGTGTAGACATGCGCAGACACACACATCAGTAACCAGGCACCTAGTAAAATTGTCGGCTATCCACTAACCGCAGTTCAAACAGAGTACGCAGTAAAGTAGATTCAGATCACTATTTTTCCATCCCATGTCCCAGTCGTCGCCCTTTCCAGGCCTTCTCGTTGAAAAGTATCCAACCTGTCTGGACCCGGCCAATGTTTCGAGCATCATGTAACGCCGAACTGCATTCGGCGCTCAGGCTCGCCGGGCAAGCATGCACGCACGCACGTCCCATCACGCCACACGCACACTCTTTATGCTCAAATTCGCGATCCTCTCCGCCACCTGTTCCCTTCGCCCCCGTGCAGAACCCGGGCATGAATTCCGCCGTGTTCAAGGCGCTATTGCAGCAGCCAGGCCCGAAGCATAGGCAGCGACGTTACAGGCTTCGCTGGGATTGGCATCTGCGCACTTTCTTGACGGCCCTTATACCACCCGCCGTTCTGTGTGCTTTGCTTCAGCTCGCGGATTGGAAATTTCGGAAAGAGGGGGAACAATATTCAAACCTGTTTATAACGGAGGATGATCACAACCGTGAGGGACTGCAGAAGCCTCGCGTGGCAAAGCATCGAGACACGGGTACCTCAGCTACTGACACGGCAGCGCCTTCTGTCGCCTCTGTCGTCAAAGGAAAGACCGCCGCGTGGGAAACTGATTTGGAGAAACGGTTGAAGCTTCTTGAGGAGCAGATCACATTTTTACGTGTAGTAAGAGAAGATGGCTCGGAGCGAACGCAGCGCAATATATTTGCAAGCACAGGTGTTGCTGTTTCAGATAATGAAAGAGTACGTGCTGCTCGTTGGGTTGCGAAGGACCTTATTAGACCAGACAGTATGCAAGAGCGGGCACAGAATGTCAAGGAAGTTCGAGGTAGATGAGTGGCGTGTGTAGATAATGCCACTTTGATGCTGCCGTTTCTTTGCTCAAACATATAGTTTGAGCTGCACATATTATAACCTTTCGCAAGCGCGTTCTGCATCATTAAATGTTACCTTTGTTGGGTAGCATCGATTTCTTGTACGTACCCTGTGATACATTAGCCCCTACAAAAAACGGTTTAAAGGGGTGGGTACTTGGTGTGACCGATGCTTTCTCGAATTTCAGAATGCCGCTTCTGTCTTTTAGTCGTGCTCTAGCTAGTATCTATATCTTGGTAGGCATATGTGTCTACTTACGTCCAGTATCTACCTCAAACTGATGATGCAGCATTGCACGTATCTGCAATAGGGCAGATAGAGGCATATGCCGCCTAAACGCAAATTCGAACTATAGATCCTTGTACACGTGTACACAACCCCATAACTTCCCTCTTTTTTTTTTGCTTCGCCCCTTTCCTGGCCCCTAATACTGGTTTTTTCTACTCATTTGAAAATTTAAATTTTATCCCCCGTCTTCCTCCTCCTGAAACACCCTTTGTCTCTGTCCTTTCGACAGGAACAACTGTAGTTCTTCCCACTTGCGGTTCCCACTTCCTGCACTTGTCAACGCAACTGCATCATTGAATCATCCCACGCGTATTTCGGCCTCCGCGGAGCTGCCAACGTCGAACCTCACTCCCTCCGTAATGTTTTTGAAGGAAGTCATCATCGATGGTTTCAAGAGCTACGCCCAGCGCACTGTCGTCAAAGACTTTGATCCCGCTTTCAACGCAATCACTGGCCTCAACGGTTCGGGCAAGTCTAACGTCTTAGACTCAATATGCTTTGTGCTCGGCATTACCAATCTCAGCCAAGTGCGAGCTTCCTCACTCCAAGAACTTGTATACAAGGGCGGTCAAGGCGGCGTATCTAAAGCCTCTGTCACTCTTATCTTTGACAACACCGACAAGTCTACAGCTCCAGTCGGTTATGAGCAGCCTGCTGAGATCACTGTCATGCGTCAGATTGTCATCGGCGGACGTAACAAGTATCTCATAAACGGCATCAACGCGCAGCCCGGCCGTGTGCAGAACTTGTTTCATTCTGTTGGACTTAACGTGAACAATCCGCATTTCCTTATCATGCAGGGCCGAATTACCAAGGTCATCAACATGAAGCCCCCGGAAGTCTTATCCATGATTGAGGAAGCAGCTGGTACGAAGATGTACGAAAATAAGAAAGAGGCTGCGCTTAGGACAATCGAAAAGAAGGAGCGTAAGGTTGAGGAGATCAACTCCCTCCTTGAAGAGAAAATCAACCCCTCGCTAGCGAAACTAGAGCGTGAACGAAAACACTACCTAGAGTGGAATCAAAACAAGAACCTAATTGAAGCCCTTAAACGCTTCCTCATCGCATATGATTTTATGCACAATTCCAAGCTGCTTGAGAAAAGCTCTGACGAAAGCTCCGAGCTCAATGACCGTGTAACCGTGATTGACGGATCCCTTTCCGAACTGAAAACGGAACTGAAAAAGTCTAAGCAGAATTTAGATTCCCTGATGAAAGAACGTTCGGAGAATATGGACGCTGGAGATCTTGAGGGGAAGCAGATTGCTGTTGAGGAAATGAGCAAGAGCATTGTTAAATTGAACAGTCTCTGGGCCAACCAGAAAGAGGCATTAATAAGTGAGGTATCCTCGTTGAAAACCCTAGACACTTCCATTGCTACTCATAAGAAATCACTGGGAGTTCTGCAGAAATCCATGACCAAAGTGAACGCAGACCTCGTACCGGCCGAGGAAGCCCTGCAAAATGCCACCGCAGAAATGGAACAGGCTGAAACAGCTCTTCTCACGGGTGCAAGTTCCCAAGGCAAGCACTCCTCAGGTACTGGGTCAGCAATTGACCAGCTTGAGGCTGCCCGTCGAGCTGTCTCCACTGCACAGACTCAGATTGCTTCTTTGAACCTCGAAATGAAGCATGTCTCCACAGAACTGAAGGCCAAGGCAGGGAAACTTGCACAAGATCGGGCAAACGTTCGTAGTCTTGAAAGTGAAAAGAAGAGTGCAGAGAAGGCCATCGCAGATGCCAAACTTGCAGTGCATGAGCTTGACTTCGACACAAGTGCATCCGAAGCACTGCATGCCAAACTCAACGAAGAACGTAGCAAAGTTTCTGTGTTACGTGAGAAGGTTGAGCAGCTGTCTGCCCGACTTGCATCTTGTGACTTTCGGTTTTCGGACCCTCACCCGAACTTTGACAGGAGAAAGGTACATGGCCTTGTCGCCAGACTGGTTCGTATCAAAGACACAGCAATGACGACTGCCCTTGAGGTTACCGCAGGGGGACGATTGTACCAAGTTGTCGTAGATACTGATTCAACGGCAAATGACTTGTTACGACGTGGCAGGCTAGCCCGGCGAGTGACTATCCTCCCGCTTAACAAGATTCGCCATGAAGTGCTACATCGTTCCAAACTTCAGAACGCGAAATCCATAGAGCCAAGAACAGAGCTCGCGCTATCTCTTGTTGGATACGACCACGAAGTGTCGAACGCCATGGAGCACGTATTTGGGCGTACTCTCATTTGTCCCACTAGCGATGCTGCCAAAAGGGTCACATTTGACAATAGAGTGCGAACACGAACAGTGACAATGGAAGGTGACACATATGACCCTTCAGGTACCGCCTCTGGGGGCTCGTCATCTCGTCAGGGTCCCTCCGTTCTTACGCTGTTAAGTCAATTGACGGAGGTTGAGGCGGAATCGCATCTACATCAGAACAATATGGAACGACTTCAGTCTCAAGTCACTGAGATTGATGCGAAAGGGAGGCGATACAGACAGCTTTTAGCAACTTTGGATGTCCGTCAGGATGAGGCGAAGCTTCTAGAGAAAAGGCTGGCTGAAACTGCGACTGGGCGTTTGTTAACTGAGGTGGATCAACTGAAGAAAAAGCTAAATGAAGATATTCCTAACGCTCTGAAGGAATCCCAAGAAGTTCTTGAGCAAGAGTCGGAGAAGGTCCAAGAACTAGAGCATTCTATGGAGAACAGTGAGGCAGCAAAGAAGCGGGCCGAGGAAGAAGCGGAAGCAGCAATGGCAGCTGTGAGGAAGTCTCATGCAACCACATTGAGCAAGTTACAAAAATTGAAAGACCGCCAGTCCAGTCTTTCCGTCGAAATTGAAACAACTGAAGACGAGGTCAAGAGGCTGGAAGACCAAAGAGAAGAAACAGCACTGCCTGCTGTTCAGAAGCTAGAAAGGCAGGTTGCGAACTTGGAAGATGAAGTAGCTAAGGGAACGGTTGTCTTCGAAGAAGCCGGAAATGCTCTGAAAACTGAGCAAGAACGCCTGATTGCCACCAGCAGAGCAGTTTCCTTCGCCCAGAAAGCTTACGAAGATCTAGGTGAAAAATCAGAGACATTGGTACTGGAGAAAACTAAGCTGCAAAGCAAACTACGAGATTCAGACAGGGGTCGCATCGCCGCTGAGAAGCTAATTGCCGATCTTAACAAGAAACATACGTGGATTGCTCAGGAATCTGAAAGCTTCGGCAAAGAAGGTAGTGAATACGAGTTTTCGGAAACCGTGCTTGAGGAGAAACGGAAAAAGTTAGGGTCTATGCAAAACCGACAAGAGAGTCTATCCAAAAAGATTAACAAGAAAGCAATGCATATGTTTGAGACGGCCAAGGAAGAGTATCGCAGTCTAATGACGAAAAAAGGGATCATTGAAGAGGACAAAGAAAAGATTGAAATGGTTATCGCTGGTCTTGACGAAAAGAAGATGGTAGCAGTGGAGAAAACTTGGAGAAAGGTGAATGCTGATTTCGGGAATATCTTTTCTGATTTGCTCCCTGGAACTTCAGCAAAACTGGAGCCGCCAGCTGGGAAATCGGTCGAAGACGGACTAGAGATTCGAGTTGCATTTGGTGATGTCTGGAAAGATTCCTTGTCTGAGCTTTCAGGTGGACAGCGAAGCCTTATTGCCCTATCGCTAATCTTAGCCATGTTGCGATTCAAGCCAGCACCAATGTATATTTTGGATGAAGTGGACGCTGCATTAGATCTGAGCCACACGCAAAATATTGGACGTATGCTGAGCCGGCACTTTTCTGGATCACAGTTTATTGTTGTCTCCTTGAAGGAAGGCATGTTTGGTAACGCGAACGTGATATTTCGAACGAAATTCGTGGAAGGGATCTCCACGATTAAGCGGACAGAAAATGATGTGGCCAGACGGAACAAAGACAGAGAGGCTGCCGAACATATTGCTGACGATGACTTCATTGATAAGGAAAATGTGGAGAATCAAGCAACGCCAGGGAGGATGTCGCGTAAACGTAGGGCAATTCGGTAGTCTGAACCCTGAAGTTAAGTTTTTTGTCATGATTAGAAGCAAACTGAATACCTTGTAAATATGGAGAAATGATGTGACCGATATGATTGTATGGGAAAGAGCGAGTAACTGCAAGAAAGAAAACTGCTTTCCGGTTACTCTTTCCTTGGAACCGTGGAACTACCTCCCTGGAACCGTTTCGAAGTATAGAAAGCATAGAAAGCATTGTGTACAACGTGATGATAGCTTGGGGCTTAGGTTTCTGACTCCTAGAGAGTATAGTACGTATCCTACACTAAAGGATCGCTTTTGCAATGTCATTTAGATCATGTAGCCCTTCGATACTGAAGATTAGAATACACGTATTGCTCTTCTGTTAACCTATTATCTGTTTCTTCAAATGTTCATTGTGCACTAGTCACGCCTCTCTGCCGAAAGGCAAAGGCCAGAAGGTGTATAAATACAATTGTTCTATATGCAAGTACTAAGATGGTAATATATTCGTGCTCGCTTCTTTCAAACTTCAAGAAGAAACAGTTCTTGGTTTACATCTCGGTAAAATTGATCATCACGCCCTAGAGCTTCCACATTGTTACCCCTGCATCTTAATGTGTCTTCCTCGATAGATGGACCATTAATCTCAGAGAAAGTTTGAAGAGAGTTGCTTATTTTCCTATTGCTTTTCCTGGGCAAACGGACGTATTGAGCCCTTCGTTTTTCCCTTTATTTTATTATCGACGTATCCAGTATACACATTTTTCGTTATTTCTGGATAGAATTTCAGATCGAGACTAATTTCCAAACTTCCTGTGATTTTGGGGGCCTGGAAGCATGCAAGATGTGAGAATTTTGGACAGGTCCTGTCGGTCCATTTACTCTAACCCAACCAATAAGTGTCTTGCTGTGACCAAGGCATCGAGCATGATGTTGTGGTGTCCTTTTGCATCACGATTACTTCAAACTTGCGTATCACATATCTTTTACAGGGTCGACTTCACAGCTCCATTGTCTCGCTGTTCACATCTACACCGCCTATCATTTATTTTCGTCATCCGTTTCCCTGCGATCGGGGAATAGGAGAACACTTCCGCTGTTGGCGTCGCATGAATATATATTCGGCTCGTTTTTGGTTGTTCTGATCCTATTCCCATATTTCTCGACCTCATCAGCTACCCTTGGATTCTTCAACGACTGTCCGACACAACTTTCATTTTGAATTCCATTATGAACTCCCTATCCAATTTGCGCCGCGCGGCGACATCCCTTCTATTCTCTGCGCCTCGCAATTTTCCTCGCCAATTATGCACGCCGGCGCAAACATCCAGTGCGGCGGAATCCAACCCACATCTCGAGCAACAGAAAGCTTTTATGGCATCGGTTGTAGAGATGCTTCCTAATTCGATTACTGCAGCACGGATCCAGAGCGGGCCTGCCGCAGGCTCCGGCGAAATGGTTCTGGAGGTGCCCAACGATTGTACTGTGCGAGTTATGCGCTTCCTCCAGCGTCATTCATCCTCTCAATTCAAGTGCTTCATCCAAGCAACAGCCGTCGATTATCCTGAACGAAAAGAGCGCTTCCGAGTCGTTTACAACCTTCTGTCAACGCGTTTTAATGCCCGTATTCGTGTTCAAACTTACGTGGATGAGGTTACTCCAATGGAGTCTGCTACAAAGATATTCAAGGGTGCGGACTGGTTCGAGCGGGAGGTTTGGGATATGTACGGTGTCTTTTTCCACAGCCATCCAGATATGCGCAGGATTTTGACGGATTATGGTTTCGAAGGCCATCCTCAGAGGAAGGACTTTCCGTTGTCTGGCTACGTCGAGGTACGGTACGATGATACGGAGAAAAGAGTGGTCACAGAACCAGTAGAAATTGCTCAGGAGTATCGAAGCTTTGACTATTCGACGCCCTGGGAGGTTTTCCCGGAGGGAACAAGGCCGAACGACGCTGTTCAACTCGGAGAACCGAAGAAGAGTGAAGAATAGGCCCATGGTCAGGTACTCGTCTGATTATGTTGCGCTAGTAAAGTGTTTGCGCTTTTAGCATGAGTTTGGTTTCTGGAACTGTGAATACAAGAGTCCGATTGCAGCTCCAAGATACATTTACAAACTCTTCTAATATCAATCAGCGTATAGTCTGCCCGAACTTTGTCAGTTCCAGGCCGCGAAGGATAACCTTTGCTCGGAGCGAGGCTTCATCTCCAATGGGGAAAATATCCGCTACAGTATGCTTTTCGGCTTTCTCCAATTGGTGCGCATTCACAGTCACTCGCCCGAGCACTCGTCTTCCCTCAACCACTTCAAGGACTACGTCTGCCTCCGATACTGCACTACATAGTACATCAAAGCTGAAGCTCCAAATAGGGTTTACGGGGTCGACACCAGGAATAGGCTCCTCTAATTTGACGACCTGTGGTGTTTCTCGAACGTGACGCTTTCCGACTGTTATTCTGCAGGCAGATGCTTTTGTTTGGGCGGGAAGGTTTGCAGCTCGGTCAATCAAAATAGATACTAGGCACCGACCACGGACCAGTAGTTCAGACTTTTGGAACTTGTAGACTTCGGCCTTCAAGAAGATTTCTGCGTTTGCTGCAATTTTTTTTGCGATGGTCTTTGCGTCAAAACCAAACCATAAGCCTCCGCTTGTGAGCATGTCTTGCGCAGGAACAGAAAATGAACCGACAAGATCATCCCTAGTTACAGTGTCTTTGTCGTAGCATTGAAGTTCGAATGGTTGCTCAACATCTGACAGAACAAAGTGGCTTGTATGCTCCCACATTGGAGAGAGATTATTCATTTTAACATCAGTCTTCATTTCTTCAAGGCCAAAGGTTGCCTTGCAGTACAAATCAGGAGTCTGCTTTATCATGCCCATCTTCTTCTCCTTTGTGAAGCCTCGGCCCTGATCAATCGTGATAGCTATAACGCCAACTGGAGGGTAGTAAACATCGAAGAAGTCGATTGCATCGGAAAGCTTATAAAGAAATCTATTGGGGAGCACGAGCATAGAAGCGATAACGTTCTTCATGACTCTCCTGACGATACGCTCAATGGGGCCGAAGTCGGCGATATCAGCAACACCAGTGAAGTTCATTTCGAAATCTGGGTGTGTGATCATGGCAGCCTGGACGGCCCCAACAAGCGGAATGGTGGGAATAAGTGGTCGTAGCAGGATTGACAAGCGCCCAGACCATTTTAACTCCTTGACACCAAACACTGTTTTGATGGGTGAGCAGCGCATAGTCATATTCGGGTTGCCCTTAAAAGAGACATCAAGATCGAGAGCTATGGCGTCACGGAATCTGCGATGTACTGTTACGCGATCGACAGTTAGAGGGTCCTTGCCCAGGTCTGCACTGATGAACTCGAACTTGGAGAAAGGCTTTGGCAGGTAGAGGTTAATGAGCGGCTCAACAGTTGGAGCAAGCTGGGAGTGGACTATCTTGCCAATGTGAGGCCAACAAATTCTGGTGATGTCGTTACACCAGTTGAGGCTTTCAACGATACCCGCGATCTCATGGCGAGGGGAAAGCGTAGTTGTTTCCGGAACTTCGACTTGCGGGATTGTAGGCAAAATTGTAGTAGGTGTTGCACGTGCTCTGCTGTCCTGCGGGTTAGGTGCAGACATGATCTTGTACGAGAAGTAGGCGATTAGGGCGAGAACGATAAGCCATATCATTACGGAAAGGTCCGTCTCTCTGAATAGCTATATTGGAAGCTTGGGGACTGTCGGTTGTTTTGAAGAGATAAAGGGAGCGATAAAGTCAAGTGTGTGTATAAGATTGTCAGCGGATGCAGCCCCGCATCGGAGAGCTAACACCCGAAGTTATGATTGTACCTCAGCTCACTGAACTGACACCACCGAACGCCTGGAAAAGATTGCTGAGGGGATGGTAGCGCAAAGCAGAGGGAAAAGTGATGGGGCATTTCCGTGTGGCAAAGAGGGCGAACAGTTGCTTAAAGTCCCAAGTTGGGATAGCGCAGGTCAGACTCCAGAAATGTCCTCGACTGCGACTCCCAGCAAGGCATGAGCAGACATGATCTCTGTATATACTTTTCGGTACACGTATCAAGACTGCACTGGATGCAGCTGCACGTGGTACCCCTGTACCCCCGGGTACCTGCATCATGGAGCACAAAAGGCAATTTTACAGAATTAAAAATTGGAAGGTATGAACGTATGATTAACACGGTGATTGCGGGCTTTTGGTTTGCTAGTGTTGGATTCCTGGAAAGACTTGGATACGGATTGTGCGCTGCCTGTGAAACAAATAAAAACGCTTGTCCACAATCTAACGTGTTATGTTATGTTACGCAACTTCATGCGTAAACCGTATAAAACGGCTTGGATATGAAAACCAGAAACTTTTTGCAAACATGTCTGCTCTGTCGAAGTTCGACTTAATTTTTATTTCAAATTTACATATGAAGCCTTTGCAACTTTTTATGTAGCTTCGTACGGCATGAACTGTGAATCCCCCAAATGCAGACCACTACTGTACCACAATTGGCTAGAGATGCGGAGACGTATCTGGTGTGAACGACTGTTGCCGTGAAGTCAATCCAGCCCTGCAGTTTTGGAGTCTCTTGCAGTAGCCCTTTTTGTGCAATGTCGTCGCTAAGATGGGGTAATGTGCTAGCGCGAGCAAGTGCTGCAACTACGCGGTCTTTCTCCTCAGCTGCGGAAGTTGGAGACAAGGTGAGCATATTGTCGGGTATTCCTGAGAAACATGCAATTCGACGCGTGCAAATCTACAAGCCAACAAAGTAAGCGATGCGGCCGTCACCAGCGCACCTGTTTCTACTTGCTGGTTAGTCCATGCGATTTGCTCTAACAAGTTGACGCTGGCTTGCTAACAGGGTGGCGACGCAGCAAGGAAGAGGCAGTCTGACACAAATGTGGAAGATGCAATTCGAGAAGCTAGAAGGCGGCGATCGATGGACCAATCCACTTATGGTAAGAATGTTTCACGCCTTTCAAGGTTTCATGGAGTTGATTGATCCGTCATGCAAGGCGAAAGAGTACTGATGGACGACTCATATATGCGTTCGATTTGATACTTTGCAATTTGCTTTCGGTTTCAGGGATGGACGAGTACCGGAGATCCTTTATCGAACGTGGGAATGCCCTTCCCAACAAAAGAGGCAGCCATGAAATACGCCGAGCGAAATGGATTTGAATATAATGTAGTTGAACCAGAGATGGAAAAGAAAGTTGTACGAAGGATTGCGCCATTTAAGCGTGCAATGGTTCATCATTGGCGTCATGAGGCCCCAGTTTATGAAGGCGATGTACCTAAATAGTTGGAAGAAAGCATTCACACGTCAAGGCAAAAGTACAACAATATTCAACGGAGTACTCCATTTTGTCCTTTTGTTCCGCGGATCGTACGGTTTCACTGTGGTAATTGCCAAAGGTATCCCGTTGCCTAATGACTGTCGTAAAACAAAACGCTGTCATCCTCTATTACATCGGGATTAACTACGCAACTGGTCGAAGCATGGAAAGCAATACACGCTTTCACCCGTAGTGGCCAAACACATGGCAGCAATACTAAAGACTGGGGCTGCACATTCTATTTTGGCATATCACAGATCCCTGTCTTTGGGGTTGTCCTATACGTCCTAATGAGATTACTAGTATCATTGGAATGTACAATAGATTAGTTGCAAATCTTCTCTAGCTAGAGGGGTTTGTTCCTTTCGTGCGCAGATATTCGTAATACCCTTTTCGCATTGGATCCTGCACCATCGCAACGAGCAATGCAGAGTAGACATGCAGTATATAAGCATACTTGAAATCAAAAACAAGGTTAGAGAATTTGGCTGCGATGGAATATATGCGGAACGGGTCTTACAAAACGTACAAGTTGTGTCAAAGTGTCCAAAGTTTCACTTGCTTCACGACTTCTTCTAAGCAGAAATAATATATGTACCTTTGCTTGCAAGCAGTAACGGGCTTCCGGTTCAAGAGATAGTAACTGATTACAAGCAAGTAATTCATCCTCTAGAACAGAATCCAGCACCGTGGTTTGCGTCCCTCGTGCCGGAGCGCCCGCCAACAGCCATCTATGGTAGAACCAAGCAGATTGCACATCAGGTTCTGTATAGAAAGCCTGCCTGACAAAATCCAGTTCGCTTGGAAGATAGGCATCGGGATCATCTTTATGAATCTGTGGTAGCAAAACACTTCGATGGTGCCATGCTGAATAGTTTGCAAAGTCATCGTTTATCTTGTCATCGACAAATGCAAGCTCCTCTTGTGCAAGCTCTAGCGTCCTCCCCGATGATTTTAACTCAACAATTGCACGGACCCTCATTCGATGAGCCCAGCCATGGAAGTTTCGCCCATCCTTTGACAGCATAAATGAGCTAAGTCTGCGTTCTTCTTCTATTGCTTTCGTCCTAAGCTGTTCCGAGATTGTGGAAGACACGAAATCGTCTTCGAAAAGCCAGAGGCGATGCTGCCAGGCCGGATATGACTTTGGGTGCCGCCTGAGAGCGCGGGTTGTGAGATCAAGCTCAAATCGCCATCGGTTGTCGGGATCATCGCGGTTTTCACATCTGAGCAGAAAGACTTCGCGGCGAAATGCCCAGAGCGAATATTCGTCTGGATTGGCTTCCAATGCGCGTTGAATAATGCTGTATGTAGACTCGAAATCATCAGGAAGTGGCCATTGTAATTGATCTTTTCGCACAACCAATGCACGCCGGATTAAATCAGCATGAGCTGCCGACCTGGCTTCTTCTTCTTCTAATTCTGCGGTGCTCGGTTTTGATCCCCTTCTCACGCCGTGCATTTAGCTGAGTAGAAATAGAATTACTCTGCGATGACTTCAGAAAGCTATCGTACATTTAGAGGAGTTCTAAACTGCTGTAGAGGATAGATGGGTTGATCGTGATGCAATCAAATGTACAGTCTGTAGCTGTACAGAGTGCAGTAATTCATTTTAGGAGCTTCGTGCGAATAGCTATTCAAGTGCCCGAACAGTACAGTAGTGGACGTGGTAGGTGCAAAAAGACCTG
>JAUBNZ010000144.1:0-23264 GCA_032355485.1 Bonnemaisonia californica
CTTCCCACAGCCTTGGGTCTAGCCCACAGTGGACCATCAGTCAAGTCGAGGAGGGAAAACGCCGTACCAGAAGCGCATCGCAAATGAGACTTGTCCTGGAAGCAACCGATGCGAATTGTATTGGGAAGGAGCGACAAGAGGAAAGACCCCGAAGTCCGATAACGGCGCTAACGCACTTCAGATGGAACTGACGCCTCAGATTACGGGATAGTGTCCGAAAAATACCCTCTCAAAAATCAGAGAGTCGAACAAGTGGAAAACGTGAGCAACCTGCGAGCCCATACGCAACCGTATGCAAGCATAAAGTAGCCACTCGAAAACCTTTGGTTTTGCATTGGTTCCCCTGTAATTTCATAGGTTCCCAGCCCGGCTCCTGATGGTAATGGCATGCAATAGGCAGCAATATATTCAGGGCCTCTCTCCACTTAATAGCCGGCGAACTTCACCTGCTGGCTGATCACGGAAGGCAAAAAGGAACCACCCTTAAAGCTTAATCTTTCCTCCGGGTTTAGTTTGCCTCTTTGGTCACTCGAGGATTCGATTACTGGGTTCCCCCCCCCCAATCGCTGTTCCGCACGCCCGTCTCAGTGAAAACTCAGATAGCCCCCCGGTGCCCATTTTTCTCATGACGTGTTCCCCGTAATCGTCACCGATTATGCCGGAAACACCAAGTCGCCCCCCGGATCGGTATGCCCGCAGCTCCTGGACTTTACAATCCATTCCACGCGTGTGATTCCCTTCATTGAGCCTCCACAATCACTCTCGTGAATATCCCTCTCTTTTTGTTCCCTTCTGTCTCTGTCAGCTCTACCAAGCTACCGGCCCCACCACAGGACACTTCCATAGAGACGCCTCCCGGCGGTTCTTGCTTGGTGTAGGACAGGAACTGAGATCCTACACCTCTACCAACCCGCACGTGTCCCGGAAGACTAGGGGCACCTGTAGCCTCACTTTGACTTCAGAAAGTGGGTAATATTACAATGTTTTGACTTGTTACGGCGATCATAAATGGATATTACAAAAGTATAATTTGACCCTAAGTCTGTTAACATAATGAAGTAAGCTTCTCCGAGGATGCATTTGGACCGTAACGACCCGCTTATGTCAGTAGCAAGCACCTCGCACACTTGATATTTAGATCTCTGTCTGTTGGACTCCTTTCAGTTGACCCTGATAGGAAGATGACCATTTTGTGTCGATCACTGTTGGTGGTTCTGATAAATATTTGGGGCTTAAGTGTGCTGAATCCGTTAGCAATTGTAAGGTGGCATGATTCAACGTTAGGTGAATGTTGTGTGCCGAATCTTCATTACTGGTGATCATTGTGTTTTCTATATCTTCCGGGGCTGGCCGAATTTTCATTGGTCCCTTATTGTATTCGAAGAATGTCCAAGAGCTCTTTTTCTTTGTTATACTCCGTGATTTGAACCTTGTTCAGGTCTTTTTCTGCGTGCGTGTTTTATATGCGTTTACGATTTGGTTGTTTTGTAAGAGGAATATTACGTCTATTATGCGTAATTGTGTGAATCTGTGGTTTTGAAATAGTAATTTGCTTTCGATTGCAAAGTTGTTTTCTATGTGTAGGCGTATTTGTCGGTATCTGTAATTGGATATTCATAGGATAGACAATGATCTGGCAAGTTGCGATGCGGTTGTGACTATTTGGTATCTGTTGTGCAATTTCGGTCGTTACGTTAATTGCTCTTGCATTCTTGAATAATACATGTCGGATTTTTGCTATGCTTTTCGTGTAATGAGATCAATTTCTCTTACTGTTCGGAATATCCCATGCGATAGTGCTGATTTACAGTCCATTCTCAATATCTATGTCAATTTGAGATTTTTGGCTGGAATGGACGGTGATTTTTAGCGGTTTGGATGATCAATTGATTATTCATGGTTGATGGGAGTGGTGTGTGCTGTGTTCAAAGTTTTTGCCAAAACACAAAATTCTTAACATTAGGAATGTTTTGATTGCTGCACTATCCAGTAATGAATTACATTGCTCTGCATCTCAGGATTCATTATAGGATGTGTTCATATCAGAATTATTGGTGTATGCAATAGCCTGAGATGTATGGATTGCCACGGGGCATGAATGTATTATCTTCTTGAGGTCCTTGACCCTCCTACTTCAGAATTTTCGTCATTCCCTGACGGAGTGCCCCTCTGAGTGAAGTTCTCGTTCGACCACCTCTTCCCCCATCGACTGGAGCCTCTGTTGTTTCGGGTTGACTGTAAATCTTTTGATATGACGACAGAATTCCTCTGTTTTTGTGCTCTCTGTATTACTCAGCACGAAGGCCTCTTCCTTCTTCAACCTATCTTCATGTATAGGTATACTTTGAGGTAAGCCGTTAACTATAATTGCTCAGGCGCCTGTTGTGAAATATAGATGCTGAGATAGGCCATTAGCAATATGTCTGACAGCTGTACTTTCATTCTGTATGTTGCGGTACTTTTCTCGAACAATTTCAAATCGAATTTCTCGATGACCTTTAATATAATCAATGAATGTTCCTCCTGGGAGGAATCGAAATTATTTGGTTTGATGCTGTGAAATTCGTACCGCTTCACTGTCCTTAGTATGAACTTTTTGTACCGCCTTGAAGATTTAGTAGGGCTTTTTTTGAATATTCCGTCATCATTACTTCGTTTGAATTCTTTCCTACCGTTTTGCGGATGATACGCGAATTAAAGCTGTTAATTTCGGTACAGAGTGTCTTCTGTGCCAGTTTGGTTCCTGAATTTTGTTACAGGATCCATTTTGCGTCTACTAATATACTGGCAACTTTAAGTGAAGCTTCCCAGTCCGCGAAATTTGTTTCATCTAGGGTTTCAACAAACGATCCTTGCAGGATTTTGAGTATTTAATTCATGTCGCCATAGGCTGGAATTCCTGTTACGGCATGCTTTGCAGCAATATTTATTGGCTATGGTCGTGAAAGAGCTTGTATCTCGACGTCGAGCGGTTTAATTGTTGAAGAGCTAATTGCTATAAGCTTGTTGAATCCTCGGTTTGCTTTCCTCGCCGAAAGCGTAACAGAGGTTCTCGTGTCAGGAACGGGTTGTGCCTGGGTGGGGTTATCGGGTCAGAAATGATGTATGGTTTCGAATATTACGGGATTGCGAGGGTTCCATAACCTGTGAAGAATGATAACATTTCCTTGAAAAAGGGCAGCTTCCACTCTCGGCATCTCAAGTACGGATTATACTGTCCTTGCGTGAGGCCCGTTGGTTCAACTGCCCACGGCCTGATATTTACTGTATGATATTACGGTCGCAAGTTTCACCACTTTAACACCCAACATGAAACTTCAGAGGTCTTTGCCTCAACAGAATGGTTCGGCAAAATGGTTAATATGACAAGGATAAGTACACACCAAACAGTCAAAACGTTATTTCTTAGCAAGGGGTACGGTAGGTGTATGGGTACTGTGTAGTGCGAGTATTAGTGCCCCTGAAAAAATCAACCCATAGCCGTCCGTTACAGAGGATATCATGTGGATCAGGCCATGAACGTACCCACCTCATCAACTTCCCGAACTAATCTCCCGACGTTTTTCTGCACAGCTCGCCTTACCTCATCCCCCGTTAACGCCCCGGAATCTGCATCCAGGCATATTAGCGATAGCGAGGCTTTTTGAGGACGCGGTGACCTGAAAAGTTTAGGAAGACGCATGGGGTAGAGATGGCCAGCTATGGTGGCGAGGGATGAGTGGCAGACCGCCAGGATACCCACTAGGCAACCATTGCCCGGAACTGATACCTCGCGCCAAATCGTACCGAAACTCACATAGGTACATGTGTTCCTGTAGCGATTTGTGGGAACCCGTCTTTGGTTACGAACGCGTAAATCTAATAGCATCCCTATCAGTGCCAAACATTTCCAGATTTCCCAAATGTTTGGGTTTGGCAATCTAAATGGCAACTGTATCAGATGGGTTAAAGCCATTTTATTTAGTAACCGTCCCAAATCTGGAGCTAAAGGGGGTCACCAGTTTATAAATATGGTTTGATTTGTTCAACATGCGAATTTTTGAAATTTCCCCCGCCAGGCTAGATTCTTACAAAAAACCTTGACTGCCTTCCATAAACTTAACTGCTATGCACGGAGCTCTGAAATATTTTAAAAATACATCTGCACAAACGATTTGGCGCCTTTTTCGCAATAAAAGACGTCAGTTTCAGAGCTTTGAATTATACCTGTATGCAAACGTGCATGCAAACTTGCGAAATTTACTAAAACCCTTCAGCTCCAGTTGTAACATAAACCTTCGAATGTTCGGAGAACCGCAATCTGTCTGCCTCTGAGCTTCCCACAACTCCTTTCTGTTTTCCTTTACGATGCTCGGTCACCTGCAAGCGTCGAAACTAGTCGACGAGAAGCGTATAGCGAATGCCAAAGAAGGTATTAAACATTTTAAATCATTCGATGCTGCTGATTTCAAACATTGCGACGATCATTCCACGCCTTTTTCCGCATGAACCACAAGCCCAAAAACATTGGACGCCAAACGGCCGTCAAAGACTGCCAAGAACAAATGATCGGTCAGTTTCTGCTTTGCTTTGCACACGGCGGAATTCGGTTAACCCAAACACATCTTCATGAATCCATGTAAATAATTGCCAATTGAATGTTTCCTGCCCGAAGGTTACTTCTGCTGTTTAAGAAGAACCGTTCTTTTCGGGGGTTCCTTCGAACATCTCGTCGCCGCCACACTAAAGATCTGTTTTTCGGAACCCCCTTCGCCAGGAGGCCGAGAGCTTTCAAGCCGTCAATTTGGAGGTCATAACCACACAGCTTGTCTTGAGCGTCTGATTGCAGACGAAGACCTTGACGCTGCTCGAATTTTCAACTTACATGATTCTGGCTGCACTCCTGATAAAGACAAAAATGGACATGCAGCCGCAAAAAGATTGATTTCTAAGAATGGTGGCCGCGATGCGAAACTTCCAGAATTTAGTAATCTTCACCGCGTAATTATAATGCCATTCGAAAATGCTAATGGGGATGTTAGTCCAACACTTTTCGATTTCAAGGGAAAATGTATTCCCTTTCATACTGTGCTACGTAATGGAAACATAGTACAAGAAGATCCCTATTTGTAACCTTCTGCAGGGGTCATGTTCTGCATACCTTCTCGAAAACGGTAGGGGGAATCTATCAATAATTTTAAATGGGATTTTCGATTTTTGAACCACGTTCGCGATTAGACTGAAGGAAACAGAAAGGCTCTACTGATTTATGATGGTTATTTCCCGCATCTATTGCTCAATGTTCTCGGAATTTTTCACTCTCCCAACATCATAATGTACGCACTACGGGGACATACCTCTGGAAAAACTCAGCCTCTAGATACAGTTTTGTTTTCGTCGTTTAAACATGCAGTGCAAAATGTTTTTAACAACTGCAGTAAGAATGGATATGAGGGCATTGCAGACATTTTTTATTTTGTGCGCTTCTAAGGGAATCTTTTATGCAATTGTTCAAACTTTCAACATTGGTACAGCTTTTTGGAAGACTGAGATATGGCCTATGAATCTCCAACGACTACTGGGGCAGCCCAGACCCGCGGATGGTTTTGCGGCGACTGCAATTATGTCTGTCGAAGAGTTGGAGAAGGCATGTGAAGAAAAGCGAGACGAATTATGGTTGCGTGTACTAGGAGACGATTCTGTAATTACTGCGAATGGCTTTGCCCACACGACCAATGATTGCGTAATGACTTCTCCGCACGCTTTAGGACATTTGTCCTCCAAAAAGGAGGCTGGCTCGAAGAAGATGGAAGAAGAAGCCCGAAAGCACCAACGTCGAGTCTCTGCATAATACGGATGCAAGCTTGCGGCTGTTAAATTCACAGAATCGGTTCGTCTGTACCGTATAAAGCGCAATGCATGTACTCCCAAGTCTATTTGTTGATGCTTTTTCGAAAGGCATGCGAATTATTGCGCAGTGCAGAGCGCAAGCTCGGATTCATCGGGCTCAAGGGGAGTTGCGAGGTATATGACGTGGCAGATATTCCGAATGGAAACCTTTCCCTCGCAAGTTCCTGGATCTTTGCATCCACTTCAGTACATGAGTAGAACTCTGACCAGTTCTGGGCTACAGTTTGCGAAGTTTTCAAGACACAAGCAGAGCATTGCCGTCTGCGCAGCTCTGGCAGCCTCCACCCTGGCTGGGGCACTATGGCAGTCGTTGCGCAAATATAATGTGTGGCTGAGAAGTTATACCGCTAGGCGATACCTTTAGGAGAGATCGAAGATGACATACTTTCAAAACGTTTCACCGAATTTTGATGTAGGATAGACGGGATTGGGACTGAGTTAATCGTTGAACCACAATCACCTGCTGCGAACCATGTACACCCATTCATGGAAAATAATTTCACGTCTGCTATTTCAGTGTCTGATTTGAGTCAACATCCACGTCAATTAGCGCACCTGATACCAAATTCCGCGTGACACTAATTTGATTCTTACATGAAATAACATACGTGATAGTAATTGATTGCACCTCAATATTGTAACAAGGAGCTGCCTTTGGGTTTCAGTAAAAGGTACTCAAAATTAACGGACTCTCCTTCAAAATGGACGCGATGTTTTTCTGAGTATCTGTTGTAGCTCTGATATCAATTGACGCTCTTTCCATTCTCCATTTAGATTTAAAAACATTCCAGTCATGATCATAGCCTTTCTAGCGTATGAGACACCAACATCGTCACGCTGTATGTGAACAGCACTAAAAGATTTGACTGCCAACTCCAAAAAACATCTTACCAAGGTTAGGATTTTTGCCCGATATATCGGTCCACTTGTTTTGCATAACCATTTACTTTTTGTACTTCTCCCGCTCCATAGACCCCGCGCTTTTTATCTTTAGGATTAAAAGTTAGTCGCATGGATGCATATAATCAGCCAGATTGAGGTCCAGGTAACTGATCAGTGATTCAATTTGGCCGGCCGCGTGCATCATTACTGTCGTTTGATTTTGTCCCGAAAAGGTGTCCACGTACAGAACCCTTTTGAGTCCATTAAGAATTGCTTGAATAACCTTTGACTCAGATAGAAATTCTGGCATAAATTTCGTGTCAATCCAGCCTTTACGTACAGAGCGATACGACTCCCCCGTAATATTTGCGGGCAAACCCCGTATAGCATAGAAGCGATTACTGTTTCTGAACATCATAAATGGTGGTTGAAGGATTGCATCTCTGCCCTCACTGATACGAACCATCATTTTCATCCCTTCTTCCCCCGACACAGCATCACAATACTTAACACTCGACTAGCCGGAAATACCCAACGTTCTTCCATTATCCATATCAATGACGAAATGTATTCTCTCAGCCTTTTCTAATTCCTCTTCTTTCAATAAACCACCCTTAGACTCCCGTGCCAAAACACCCAAATGAAAAGTAACTTGCTTTTCAAGAAGCCCTATTTTACCTGGACTTGTTTTGTGCTTTCCGGTATGAGCCTGACTCACAGTCCCGTATCTGTCGGCAAATGATTGGCTTAGTCTAGGGGTAACGAGAAACAGAAATTTCTCCTTTGTACGCGGGTCCAACCTTTCAGATTGATACTGATTATTTGTGCTGTTGTCCAAAAGGTAAGGCCCAAGTGATGTTATGTTGAAATAATTAAATTTTTCCCTCAACTTTCTCAATTGATCAAATTCCTCAATCCAGGCGCAATGTAGCGCTTCAACCCACGCAGCCCTTTTCCAACCTCTCCCCAAGCGAACCTTAAGATCCTCACAAGCTCTACCAATTGGGACCCTTCGGTAGATTGTGGAATGCTGACCTCTTAGTTCAGTCCTAGCCCTGGATTCAATGAGTCCGACATATGTCCTTCTGGACTTCCAAAGTCTTGATGCTTTCGCAATATTTTCGTTAGCACTGCCTCAAAAACATGGAGGAACATGGCCACAGCCCCGCTAGGAAGATGCTTCTCGTAACCTGTGTTCGATTGAGCTACCATCCATCGAACAATCACGTCTCGTGGGGATATGGTGAGCACGTGTTGCACTGTTTGAGTATCGGTCTGGATTCATTGAGCTATGGGGGTGTTAGAAACTAGTTCTGGGTGATTCTGCTTCTCATCCGGAGAGGGGGGCTGTTCAGGGCCTTTGAGCGTTGCCGCAGTGCGTCACCGCGTTAGAATGCAGCCAAAATGGGAGAGGAAGACAAATGCATAATCGAAATTGATGAGGATGAGGTTGTGGTACATCACTAGTAGTAGGTTCTGTGGCAACGTAACGAGCACCGGCTGCAACAAGGGTTAGATCAAAGTGATCCCTGTAGCCTACTCAAAATGCGAAAAGGATAGGTTTCTGTAATTGGCCGTCACATGGTATTTAGAAGCACAGATAATTTGTGGAAGGTGTCGCGGAATGAGATGAGATGAATTCTGAAGGGAAATTGTCGATGAGAAATACAGCTGATTCTCGGCAGATGTTTCTCTTAAAAAACGTGCCGGGTAAATAAAGGAAAATTGGAATACGGCAATGGGAATACGGGTGTTCCTGGAGCGATTGGGAATATTGGAGAAAAATTGAGTTCGAGCGATATGGTCAACCGGTCTCTGCATGACGCTCGCAGCCCAGCCGGCGGGTAGCGAAAATCTCTTACTGTAATGCAACTGACCCTTCCGTGGGGCCATGCGCTAAACCTGATCGGAACCAGATTAGGCAGTTTTCGTAGCCGCAGGGATCGGCAGTACTTCCCAGCGCTGAAAAGAAATATGCAGCTCGAAAAACTTTGGAATTGGAATTCGGGAAAACTGAATTTCAGATAATGATTTATTTCTGCTTTTTCAATTGTATCAGGAAAATACGGAAATTTGAAAAAACGTTGTGGTCTCCCGAAAAATGTTCGGAATTGGAAAATTGGGATTTTCACGAACCTAGCGTGAAAGAAATGCCGCTGTATTTGAAAATGGAAAATTCCGCGAAGGGAGACTGGGCAGTTAGGGTACAAGCGATGAATTTGAATGACTGGAATAAAATATGCCTCTAAATCTAATTGACTATCGCGACTATAATAGGGTACACGATAGTAGCATTAGATCATGTCGTTATGGGATTTCGTCTTATGGCGCTTAGTAGAACATGAAAGTTTGGTCCTTGTAGGATGAGTGGGAGAATGACTTGCAATAGTTGGGCCACTGTTGCTAAGAATTTATTGTTTCAAAACGGTTGCAATTGAAGTTCGGATAATACTGTTGTCTCAATATGGGAATTCGATTTACGCCAATCGCGATAATGTAGGGCACGTGCTGGAACGTGTTTTTACGCGAGTTTGACGTCAAAAATGTTTTGGAAATTGTCTTAAGACGGACACAACATGAAACACATGCTAGTCTGTGACATATGATGTAATTATTTAACACTCGTGTAAAACGTTTGATGCAGAAAACAAACCCGTTGAAACAGGTTCGCGTTCCGTACAGTGGCTTTGGCAGTGAAAACCCGAATGTTTGATTTTTCATGTCACAAAATTATGATAACCTGTGTAATGTTCTCAGGGGAACTTATTAATCCCCAAATTTCGAATAAAATGAGTTTTTTCAGGATGGAAAGATGTGAAAATCTGAGTTTTCGGTGTCAGGGTTGCTTTTTATGTGGGTTACAAGTGACTTTCGATATGAGTTGAAAAGTAAATGTTGTCACAACGTTTTGTGGAATATTGGATTGGCAATTCGGTTAATTTTCGCCTTCCACACTTCCAAAAGTTGCTTTTGATATAAGATATTTTTGCACTTTCGAATCTTTCATGGAGGAAGGGCTTAATTACTCGAATAATTTTCAATGAGAGCTAGAATATATATATGGTCATATTGGAAAGTGAACGGATTATATTAGGAATGTTTTAGATGAAAGGGCACCATTGCCCTCAAAAGGTCTCGCGCCCAATGAATGTTTAGCGTAGTCATCTCATTGGCAGCCAAACGAATTCATATTGGGTTGTTGGACGAGAACGTTTTCCAAATTTTGTGTTCGGTGGCTCTTCAGAACATAAATTCGAATTTGCATGCGAGATGAGGGTGTTATTGATGGCTGTGTAAAGCTGGAGTTGGTGGGAAGTTTCTTTCGGAGCTTTTAATAATTTGACGTGTCTGGCGTGATTGATAAAACAGTCCTGAAGTTTTCTTGCTGAACAAATGGGTCGTCCTATTCATCTGTTTTTGAACGATATAGTCGATAAAGAGAGAAGCGGAGCTCTGAATTCTTTCGAACTTGGAGGGGATCTGGATCTTAACATCCTCGGAGTTGGGGACAAATGCAATTCTTTGTATGGTGTTAAGTAGATGGATTGGCGCCGAGTTCTGAAGGCGAGATGAAGAGGGGGAAGGGATGGATTCGTTGAGGTTTTGAAGGCCTATGAAAGATTTGCAATATTTCGTGGTCGCCAGCTCCTGGGATTCAAGAATGAAGCAAACGTTACAGGAGGCATTTTTGTTATTGATCTTCTGGAGAAGTTTTGCGTAAGAAGTGGGCAGGAAGACGTGGATGATTTGATGTATAAAGGACCAGGTCTATCGCAAGTTGCGCTGCAATTCCAGATTGAGGCTTGTGAGAGGTTACTGCTTATATTTCTAAATGTTGTATTTGTGTTCTGCACGTTACTGTTCTGGATGGAAAGACGTGAACCAACTAAGGCAGATGCTATTTCAAAGTTGGGAAGGTACGAAGATGGTACATGGAATACTGGAGATATGGCGAGTCAGAGCCATGATAGTGTTGTTCGATTCCATATGCGTGATGCGTGGCATATGGAGCATGAATTGAAAAAAATTAGAATTGAAAGCTCTGCAGAAAAGTATATTGCAGGCCGGAAACAGCGAGGCTGGGAGAAATTCTTGGAAACTGAGAGGTGAATTACGGGTGAAAGTTGAAGAGGTTAATTCACTTTTTCAAAGCCTCATTCGAAACGTAGCTGTACAGATCAGCGGCTGGATGTTTTTAGAACTTTGGTCATCTGCACACATGGAAACATTTAGGCCATAATGGAAGGGCCTCTCAAAAGAATCTGGATGAAATTGGCGCAAGTTCTCCTTCCCGATATTGACATAACATATATCAATTTTGATGTGGAAAAAGCGAGACAATTAATACACAGCATTGGTGATGGAGGTTTGAGTATGGCAGACAAGCGTATAAACCCATCCATAATAATCCTGGAAACTGACAAGAAGCGCGTAAAAATCCGAGAAAGAAAAGTCGAATAGAAGAGGGCTTGATCGCCCTCGAAGTGGAACTCCATCCCTTACACCGAACCCCACTTCAAATCCAAATCCAAATCCGACCATGAATCCCAATCCCAGTTCAATTCCGAATCCCAATCACAATCACAATCCAACACCGAATCCCAATCCAACTCTTGGAGGAGACGAAACTATTGCTGACCGTGTGAGGCGCCGTCTCCTCAAAGAAGAACCAAGTCGTGGAGGTGGTTCTGGAAAAGGTGATAATATTAACTAACCGATTTCTCCCAAAAGACGCGAGGATCAAGAGGACTCCAATCAGGGAGATGGAGATCAAATGGAGGGACGACGTAATGATGATACAGGAAGAAGAGATGGGAGTGAACCCCATGAAGAACAGAACACGGGAAAAGGGAACTGCGGAGAAGAGGAGCGTCGTCAGGACGAGGATGATGATGAACGCTCCAAGAAACTGGCATTATCGTATAACCGGAAAATATAAGACTTGTTCTATATTTTGGTGAAAGTTTGAGCTGGAGCGTTGATCCGTACTTCCGATTTTTTGCTAACTTTTCAGTACGCAGGTCGAATGGCTGAGAGCAATCTTAGAGAGACGTGGTCACCAACTTCGGGCAGATGTTTCTCAATGCGAGGATGTACTACATTACATATCGAAGGGAAATGTATTGTGGACTGTTGAGACTTGTGGTGCTCTTCTGCGAGAAATTATGGCTATTGAACCTGACTTTTAAAATTACCCTGGACGATTCTTGAACGGAATATTGACATCGCATGATCTTTTATGAGTGATAATTCATGAAAACAGTCGCAGAGCGAATTGTGGAAGTTTGAAATGCATTTTTAAAGACGTTCGGATGAATAGAGCATTTGTTGGGAAACTGGATGGAAGAGTCCTGGGTGTTGGATACTTCTTCAATAGTTCAATTAGTCCTGGAAATATTGACTGAATCGGTGTTTTTCTCATCTCCCGTCAACTTGTGACCGATGAAGACGATGTAGATGAGATTGGATTGGAAGGATCAATTGACCAGATGAAATGAACTATTACTGTGAACACCACGACAGCTGAGTACTTCAATCCGGAAACTGGTGATATCATTGCGTTCAAACCCTTGTCCAGATATAGGAGCGTATTGCTAACCTCACAAGCATCTCTTATATTCGCGAATTGCCTCTGGGATCTATTAATGACCTGATAGGAACGTCGGTACCATCGCCTCAAGCAGGATCGTCTTCTAGATCTTCGCCGAATAAATTACGAAGGAAGAAAAAGGTTGACAAAGGAATCAAGGCTTAAATTGAATCACTGAAGAGACGCAGAGTCATCAACGCCTCCCAGTACGAAGCATTGAAGATGGCGCTTGGAAAAATTGGAAAATTCGAAAGGGATTGGACAATTATGTCTATAATTCAAGGACGGTAAGGAACTGGGCAAACAACATTCAGGATATCTATGATTGGAGCAATTATTCACTACGGTATTGTTAGTCATGTCGGTAAGGGAAAAGTGAAATTTCTGGATGTTCCGGGAGACGTGTGTAGGAGAATCAAGGCATCAGAAGCAACCAGAATTCTTGTGTGTGCAGTATCAAACGCAGCCTTAGATCTAATTTTACCTCCATTGTCGAAGAAAGGATTCGATGATGGAAATGACGGGATAATGTATCCGGAGATGAGGAGGATAGCAAGGAGAGGTTATGGTTTTCGAGGACTCTCCGAATACGAAATGAAATCCGTAGCATTCTTTTCTGATGATCATGTTTTCCGAAAAAAACTTCCTCGACTCTCGATGCCAATTGGGAATGCGAGACGAGAACTTCTCGAATAATGCGTTGTTGTGCTCCTCACTTTGCCCAGTGCTGATGCGGCTGAGTTCAGAAAACTTTCTTCTTCGTTTTTACATTGTAATTGTTGACGAGGCTGCGAAAGTTAAGGAGGCGATCTGTTGACAGGCCTAGAGCATGTATGAGATCAAAAGGTGGAATTCAACCAGACAAGTTTCCGTTACACGTTTTCCAATTCAGATAACAGAAGCAGTTGCCGTTGATATGCCATTCCGAGATATTAATAGAGCAGGCGGAGGATGAAATGTTTAAGTTTGAGACAATTCTCGATTCAAACTTTGAGCGTTTGGCCTCATCGAATTGGTGCGATACACATATGCTCAATGTTCAAAACCGTAAGCATTCCACGTTGTCTGCTGCCTACAGCACGGTTTTCTATGAGAACAGGGTGAGAGATGGATTGAGAGCGAATCGATTTTCGACAGCCGTGATATGCGAGGCAGTAATGAAGGATATTATGCACCACTTGCCTTCATAGACACATTTGATAGCCTGTTGAAATCGGAGAGCAACACTGGTAGTGGGAAGATATTCAATGAATTAGAGGCGAGAATTTTGGAACAATTCATAGGGGAGCTGGTGACCACACCTGATGCGACCTCTAATCTGAAGAATGCAATAGCATTGATTGCGCCGTACAAGGCACAAGTTACTGAGATTACTAATGTGCATCGAAGAGCAGACGGATGACTTCGAGATTACAATTTTATACGATATATGAACGTCACATTGTGCACAGTTGATTCGATGCAGGGTCAGGAAGGAGAGGTAATTAAATCTGCTCACACAGCAAGCGGAGACACGAGATTGGATTCCTCCATCAGTGGAGGCGGCGGAATGTTGCTATGAGCAGGGCTCGGAAGTTTCTCATTATTATTGGGGATGGTGACACTGTTGCCTATGGGAATGCACAGTCAGGTGCACGAAGGTTCTTCCCAGAGTACTACAGTTACTGTCGGAACAGCGAGAAGGGAGCCGTTCGGTGGAAGTTCGATCGACATGAACCCGTAGTCGTAGGAAGGTAAGACAGAGAATGAAAGATATTAGGCTTCGTGAGAAATAGTACTTGAGATATTTCCTGTTAGGCAAGAGTAAATCGCAGTGCTTATGGACATATCGCAGGAAAGACTAGTACGAGAACACCGATTGACGATTTGTTTCCTTCGGGGAAGATAAAGCTTTTGATAGGGAGTGGAAACGAATATTGGTTGTTCGAAGAAGTATTCCCTACCTTGCATGAAAAATTGTGTCGGAGGGAATAATGGGAGTTATCCCGGTACATAAAAACGATAGAAGCAATATGATTTGGAACTTTCAAGTTTGGCGATTTTAGAAATAAAAGGGATCCGTACCTCGCATGAAAGCCAACTGCAACTTCAAACATATTAGTGCAGAACCAAACCTTCAGGCACATGAGGCTTACACTGAAAGGTGATCCCTACCTGGCATGAAAAGCAACTGCAAATCCGAATATATCAGTGGCGAATCGATTCGTTAGGCACACATAGGCTTTCACTTAATTCGAGAACGTGGTTCTTGGATGAAGAGCAGCAACAAACCTATGCAATGTATTTTCGAACGTATGAAGCCATGAGAAGCATGAGATTGAGTACGTGGTCTTAGAACTAAAGTAATTTTTCGAAGAACGATTTCATTAGCAGGGCAGGGAACGATCAATCAGAGGTCTACCTTTCTAGGAAAACCACGCATTCTCCATCGCACGGGGAGCACACATAGACCTTGATTCCGTAATTTAATTTCTACTGGGCTCTTTCTAACTCCTACATCCCCTAAAACTGTTGTTTCTATCCATCCCAATCTGCCCTCGCGCAAATGTCGCCCACCTGTCTGGCGGGAACTGAATGCCTTCTTGAATACATGGAATGTTTTTCCTTCCTCAACACTGACTTCTTACCGCCTTTATATTTATCAAGAAAATTTTTAACAGTTGGTTGCAGATTTCCCGCTGGTCGGAGAGGAGACCGGAAGAGATGCACTCGTTCTTAAAATTTCCGTCCTTACAAAAATGACAATATTGAATATACATACCGGCAGCCCACCTGCACTTGCATCCATCCCCTCACATCTCCAACCGTCCTCACCTCTACTCCAACATTCCGTAACTCCTTGAGCGAAGAAACATATCCTCAACGGAACCCACAGACTTAGGCAGCCATGTGGTTGGTCTCTGATTAGGGGTGGGAAGAGCTTCACATGCGTAGTCGTGCTTCAATTCCTCATATGTTTTGTGAAAATGTGGATCTACGTGCAGGAAACCTAGCAATGAGATATTTTCCATATTTCCTGATGGGAGTTGCATGGTTTAAGCAATCACTGTTCTGTTAGTCGGTCAAAGGGCGTCGAAATCGATTGAACCGTTGGTTTCCGGTTTCTTACAAAATTTGCCGGTCCCGGTTTCAACGAGCAACTCCTACTTAAATTGCAATTTTATTCCTATTCCCTTCTTTCCCTGTTCTGAGAGCAGTCCCATTCTGAAGCAAAATATAATTGACATTCGAGCGTGGTGTGTGGTGGTTGAGGGAGGGGTTAGTGAGTCCCCTTAGAATACTGTCATAAGATCCGGAGTCGCAGCCTCCCAATAAGAATGGTACACTTTTGATTTCCTCCCATCTACAGATTGTTAATTGTTCACCTTTGGAAAATTTGTGGACCGTGTGGCTTCGATATCGCATTCAAAATATCTGGATCCGATCCTCATTAATGTGATTTTCTTCAGTTTAATTGCAAAGGGATAGGAACCCACCGAAGCTTTAGGATGCAGCTTTGAAGTGCTTTACAACTGCGCATTGCCCGGTGTGGCTACCCATTGCTCGGGCTCATAAGTACGCTCACGACGCGATTTCATTGGACTGCAAGACAAAAGAAGATATTCTCCAGTGAGGAGAGTATCATATTTAACATTTGGTTAAACTCAACGTGGCACGTATAATACGCGTGGAAGACAGAAAACTGAAGGTTTGTTTACGTTTCATAGCCGATGCAACAGCTGGTAGCCCCATGGAGGCAGTTGGTCCGATGTTTTGGAAATATGGAATGGTGCGTTACAGACAGTAGTATCTACAGAGCTCTGGATCTGGGGGCTCCGGACACTGTGTCCCTAGCCTCTCCTGTAGCGCGGTAGGACCCCAAGGTGCGGGAAATCGTATCTTCCTCACGGAGAGATGAGGCCTACCAGTGAGACCTTAAATCGGTTAAAAGGAGCTGAGGTGGGAGCGTCGATTCGTAGCCGCCGTGAGGGGGCTACGATGGGATCGGGGGTGAGACAGCCGACTCCAAAAAATGCCAGTTGCCGGGGAGGAAGAGGGGAGGAAAGGGAGAAAATTGGGCGGACTGTATCTCGCGAGAGGTACAGTGATGGGATTTGGGGTGCGCTAGAGGGGAGGTGGGAACGTTGAGGGGAAGGGGGAGCGATTTGTAGGACGCTATGACACCAGACACTACCGATTCCCGCGAGGGTAGTAGTGAAGGGCGTTTAAAGCTCGTTCCAACCAAGATTGACGATCTTGCGGGGACGACTCAACTTCGGAGTCAAGTTTAGTGAGTCAACCTATGCAGTTATTTGATCTATTCGACCCTCTATTCTAGACTGAGGCAGCCCTAATGGATACCACATATTACATATTAATAAAGGGCTTAATTTTAGTCGTGACATTCGGTTGGTGGTCAGGGATTTAGAGTGCACGCGGGCGCATTGCTCTGGCCGATGGGTGCACTGTATGGAAACCTGCTCATCCAATGGTTCACTGCAGGGTTGACAGGCCCTGAAGGTCCTATCAGTGCTGTATGGTTCACCTGGTTGGACCTGTCGGTCCCGGGGAGTGGCACAGGTGGCGGTCACTCCCCACTGTCAGTTACGCGCTAGTGGTGGGGCTACGAGTATGGCCGGGGTTGGGAGACGTGTACTCCTCTGTGCTAGGCCATTCCTGCAATGTATGGCAACCCAACGGTCCTCTGATGGGGGCGCAGCATTCGAGGGCAGCACCCGCCTAATGGAGTGCCACCAGGTTACTAACCTCATACTGAGCCCGAGTGGCTCAGTCATTGGTCCATGTGTTAGGGAAAGTCACAGTAGCCTCTATGGATACTGTGTGAACGGGCGCAATACCACACAGACATCCACAAATTCTTCATTCACAAGCGTATCTTAAATTTTTATCTTCCATCAACAGGAAGGTATGTGACTTGGCGTGAAGGGAGATTAATTTCAGTCAGCTGCGCGTATTCAATAGTGGTGCGTTCATACACAAAATTCAGCCAGGCGTTTTAAAACTTTGAAATTTCGGAATATAGCTAAGTTGCAAATCCCAGGAAAATTTCTATATGTTCTCTATGTGGACATATTGTTTTCGACGTCACAGGCTAACGTAACATATACTTAAATCGAGACGTTTTGCGAAGTACCTCATATTATGATGTTAATGGTACTTCATTTCAACATCCATTGGAGTTAGTATCATTGATGGAGACTTTATCTGGTGAGCCGAATGTGCAGGTTGAACTACGAGTTTAATTCGAATATATTTCAACTGAGTAAACTGTAAATGTCTGGTCTACTAGAGTTACCTAACGTTTTCTTCAGCAATACTCATTAATCTCTAATCAACATTCGTGATTTATGACTGCTCCAATAGGCCTATGGGGGTGATAACGCAGAATGGTTCTCTTGTGCCCGGCGGTTGATACGTGAATACTTGAAGATGGGCATTGTCGAAGGACTTTTCGCAAATAATTCATTCCCACTACGACGTGCCAAAGATTTGATCTGCAATGCTCCAAGCGCATTCATTATACGTAGCTGAGGGATAAACACCATGCAGTTATTCTGTGCCGCTTGAAAGGAACAAGCCAATAACATCTTACATTAAAATTCACATCATGATTTTAACATCCATCTCTGTTCATAAAGAACATTACTACTTACGGTTCGTGCTACAATCACATCATGGACAAGTTCGATGGCTACGTTGAATTTCAACAGTAGAAATTCTCGATTAACGCATGACACAATCGACTAGCCTTGATTATCGAGTAAAGTGTGTTCGAACATCGCCGTCAATAAACGCTGCTTACAATCGGCCTTAATACAGGAGATAGCACATTTCCATACATTATGATACCCATACCAAGCGTTTATTGCTGTGAAATGCTGAATTCATATGCAGTGTCCCGTACTTCATGGTACACATGCCACCTAGACGTGGGCATTTATGAAGATAAAGCGGTAACCATTTCTTAAAGCAGATGGTATTACAGCAGATAACGTATGGAAACCGGTAAATATGTTACTGAAAGCTGAATATTTATATTAGCACGGGTATTTTGCCCATACCAAACCCTATTCCAAGCTTGATTTGCTTACTCGAATGACTTTTCCGTGTACAGTTCAGTATTTTTGCACATGTATTCTCGAGACAGCCTTTTCCTATACGTAGAAATTTATGCATGGCTTTTCATCAGACATAGGAGGCCAAACGCGTGGGAATGCCCCTCTCAACGGCATACTGCACCTTACCGTGCATGCAACATGCAGCCACGGATAATTCGCAACAGAGTACTTGGCGGTACTCGTTTCGTAAAATAGTACACACACGAGTCACATGTGCATCGTCCGCATTTATTTTCGTAACTACAATGCGGTATCAATTGCACATGTGTTCTCGAGACAGATTTTATCTCTCTCCGGAAAGGTATGAATTGCTTTTCGTGAGAGGTACCAAACCTAACACGTGTGCCTGCACTTTTCAGCTGCAGACAGTACATTACTGTGCATGCACTACGCCCACTAGTGCATGTTTGTAGTTGCTACAACTATATACACTTCCTATGGTCGCGATACTGTTCGAAACTACACGCGTGCGATTCTGGGTTGCTGATTGCCCCATACTGTGCACTTCTGAGTGGAAATCCCTGCATTGCTGTGCTGCTTACAAATGGGCATCCGTGCGTTGCTTTTGGTGATACGTAGAACTCCGTGCACATATACCCTGCTGAATCCATATTACAATACATTGCGTGCATGAGTGCATGGGAGTTCTCGGGACAGCTCATATGTATTGCTAGGCATCTTTACTTTGCATCTCGAGAGAGTTACCGATCACACACCGTACACGTGTCTTGTGCGGTCCCATAGGTCCATTAGTCGAAAGGGGTTGTTCGAGGCATTTATCCAAGTATGCCTTTTGCTATTCATGTGAAAATAGCGGGTTGATCTCGTGCATGCCATACTTTGCAACAAATCTCGCATCTGGGATCTATGAAATCGTGTGCAGAAAACTGTTCCTTCATGGTGCGTATTCCTGCCACCCTCTTACTCTGCGTCACCAATTGCTTTCGTCCGGAAATCTTTTCTCATGTCCACCTGTAATTCAATCATGCTCCTGCGACCTTCTTCTGGTACTGCTCATTATGGTGAAGCCCAGGGACCAGTACATTTGATCAACTACTTCGATTTTACTTCAGGCACTCTTTCTTCTCGCCGTGTAACCTCAAGTTTTCGGGAAACGGGAAATATGCAGGGGAATAGTTTGGGTCGTTAGGGTTATCAACCCGCACGTCATACAATATGAAGCGAAGCTCGGGGATTACGTTGAGAATTTGCAAACAGACACTGACGCATCCGATGATGATGATGAAGACATTGACGTCCAACCGCAAAGGACAGTAACGGAAACAGACCGCGTGAATTTAGAGAAACTCTCTGCCCATAACTAGCGCGTTGGTATGCTGCCGTCATATCAGACAAAGGTTCCATTCATCAGAAGAAGATATCCTGCGTATCCCGATTCAATTCGATACAGAGCAGATATTCGGAAGACAGATATTGAATAGTTCCGAGATGCTCTTCGACAGTGCAAGGATTTCCTGACATTTATTGACGAAGCTCCTCGAGTACGCTCTCCATCTTCATCCTCCATCAAGCCATTGATTGCCGCGCATGTGATATACGGAAGACGACAATTTAGCATTGTGACGGCTCACATTTCGAGTGATTCTCACATGTCCATTCCTTTCATTGGAATTATCTGGTAAAAATGTAACAAATCATTAAAATTGATCTGTTTAACCGCTATTTTTGACGAAAAAAATATCTCATTCATCTTCAGGTGCGAGGTGTCCTTCACATTACCCGGAAAAAACTGAAAATATGCAGTCATATAGATTTATGTAGAGGGGACTTCAGTCTCATCGAATAAACCGAATCTACGCTTCTTCATCGCATTAATCAGCGAAGCTCCGTCACAACTTCAAGATTCGATACTCACCTTTCCCTCATGCTTCTAAATGGCACAAACCGCCAAGTTGAGGTTTTCGAGCTGGAAAGACGGTTTATAGCAAGTTTATCAGATAGCACAGGACGACTACTGCTTACATGGAAAAGCTGTATAGCATTCAACACGTCCGCGATGTGCTTTTGTGCCTTTATGGGAGATAGGCTGGAACGGCTTAACTGCCAAATATGTCGTGGGAATCTGTCCCAAAGGGGTAGCTGCGTTCACGAGGAGGCATGTAAGAATATTCAGAACTATTCAAGTTGGAAAGCAGAAGCATTCAATACCCCGATTACATTACACGACTTGATGATCCGACGTCGTCCTCAGACACCGATGATTTAGACGGTCAACCTGATACAGATTGAGACTCTGACGATATGTATGCAGAGAATATCGGAAGAATGCACTTCTTATGCGCGGAGGAGAGCTGGATGCCACGAAGAAAACTGTTTTTTCGTTACAGGCTTCCACAAATCCCGAATTTTCTGTTTTCAGAGATGAAAATAACTCCATATGCTCAAATTGCACACGCCAAAAAATCGGCGAATCAAACTAGGAAAACATTTTCTCTCCAGTACATCGAAACTTTATTCTCTTTACATTGGCTCGTGGAGCTCCCATTGTAACAGTTGGAGATTGGCCTTGCCTTCATCGCGGATGCGGTACCTTGAACAGATATGTCGGTTTTTCCCAATTAATATTTCCTGCTACGAAGACATCCGCGTACACTGGCGAAATCCTCTACACTGGGTTCAAATGGTCTGTCTTCAGAGACATTCCCTTCGGGATGCCTACTTCGATAAAAGAATTTTGACTCGTTCAACCGCACAGAGAATTGATTCCGATCTCCTTCGTTCGGAAAGAGGTGAGCAACGCTGGAGCAGAAGAAGGGCAAATGATGTTTTCCGAAAGTTCCTCATGGCACTTGATGTCAGCAGTACTACCATTGCACAAAAACTGTTCTCTTGCAATACTTGTGAGACCAGCGTCTCTCCAGGAGAGGCTACAAGGTTGGGTTTCCCCCTTGAACATGCGCGAAACCTCAAGAGATTAGATGTATTTGTCGTGGACCGTTCTGCAGCAGGTATTCTAGGTACGCCACCGAGCTAAATCCGCAGCTCTGTCTCTATACCTGCCGGAGGAAGATCTGCCAGGAAAAACCAGTAATTGATCAAGCCAGCCCCTTTCCGAATGGCCATCAAGAAATTATTCCAATCGTCACGCCAATGGTTTAGATCAATTTCTTCCAAAAATCAGAATTCAGATGTTAACATAGAACCTCTCAGGTTCGACATTGAGCTCACAAAAATTGAGGAGAAAAGAGAGGAAGAAACGGATTTCAGGAAGGGATTGCTTCCAAACTCTCCTTATTTCTGCCCCAGAATTTATACACAACGGCAGTCGCATCTCATGTTGGAGCAAACTAATCATGAAGAATTGTGCATCTGCAGCTTCGAGAGATCAAATATTGCCGATGGTATGCCTTCTTTCATTATACCTCTGCTTTGGCCGATATTGAAACGAACCCTACAGGACATTTCATGCAATGTAAACACAAACAAGTATAATTGAAATCCGAACACTACAACGGAACGAGTGACGCAACTTACTCTTCCAGATCGGGAGGATCTCGACAGCACGGTTCCAATGAAAAGGATCTATTCCCCGAAGAATCTTATAGTAGCATTGAAAACGCGGATTCTTCAGAACGAACCATTGGTGTGCAGTTCAGAATACATGAGACCAAGTCTGAACTCCTTCGAAATAGACTATTCGCTGAATCACCACTAGAACTAGTGAGAAATATGCTCACAAAGACCGTTCGCCATTTCTACGTCCGCTACACAAGGTTCTTATCCAACAAAAATGTCGACAATCCAATACTCATAGACGAAGAGAAACGTGACAAAGACAACCTCCAATGTTCTCATTCCTTGATGTCACTTTCCTTGCCTTACCACTTCATGATTTCCAATTGCATACAAAATTTCGCAGACTTCCACCACCATGAAATGATTTCCGCAAATTTCGCAGACTTCCACCACCATGAAATGATTTCCGCCGTCAGCAATGCAACAGCTCCAAGTTCTATTCGATCCCCTTTTTCTGCATGAACTCTTCAACTTTGCTCGGCATTTTCTTCAAGTCTTGAAACAAATCCTATTACATTTCGTTTCAGCCGTGAACTCATTCAATACTGTGCTTCTTCCAAACATATTTTTAGGACCAAAGGTCTTGTCTTAGACCAAGCAAAAACCGCCGTGAGGCGTCGCTCTGGAACTGTCATGTGGAGAGGCCGGTGGCGTAGTAGAGCTGACAGCAACTGAGGGGAGTGTATTATGTACAGAAAGCGCCTGAGCACTCTCCGGATACTGAGTCCATAGTATCCGGTAGCGGTGTGGCGGGAGAGCAAGTATTTCCTGTCGCTTCCGGGCTGGGAAATACTGAGGCTGCTTCTTGGCACACTGGCTCGCCCGCGAGGGTGAATCAGGGTGCTCGAGGTGGATCCCACTCCACCACGACCGGCAATGGTCGTGACGAAGGGCTCCGTGGAGCGCTGCTGCCGATCGCCCACCGGCCTGCCTTTCCCTCTGGAGTAAAGGTAGGTCGGGTTGGGGGTCGCGAGGCACGGCCACGGGTGTGGTCGTTCCGGGGGAACGGGGTGTATAGGACGGACAGAAGCTAACGGCGCACCACGAGTGGTGCGTCGGGCGTATGGCTGATTGGGCGGTCGTAGGGCGGGGAGGTCGACGTAGAGCCACGCGTGTGCTAACCGAGCCGAAGCCTTCCCCGGGAGGAAGGTGATCGAGGTCGGCGCTGTGCGTGCTTTCCCCAGAGTGAGTTGTAAGGTCAAAGGGGGGGTCTTCGCTGACTCTTTAGTTGTAGGATAGCTATTAGC
>JAUBNZ010000145.1:0-23259 GCA_032355485.1 Bonnemaisonia californica
GCCTGCAGTCCCGAATTTCTGCACAGCTTAGTTTCGCGTGGCCTGCACGGGTTAGCTTGTCTTGCCGCATGCACAGGTTAGATTGTCTTGCCGCATGCACAGGTTAGATTGTCTTGCGGCGTGCACAAGTTTGTCTGGCGGTCTGCTTGGGGTTCGTAGCCCAGCTTGATTGTGCGCGTCGTCTGTTTAAACTGTTTGGCGCCACGTCCAACAAAATCCGACTGGCCGCGACGTATCGGCGGTAGTCTGGCACACCGCACCATAGCAGCGGCTGAATTGTGTCGACGCAGTTATAATTCACCAACAAATCATAGTTGCCTGTTGCCGCCATCCTTTTATACCCGTCATCGCGTTGCCTCCGCATGCGTCCGCGCCTTCTGCTTGCCAATGTCTTACGTAAGCTGCAGGCCACGTCGCAAGTCGTAACCACGTCTTTATGTACAACACTCAACGTTAACGAACCACGCCTACATAAGACCACCGCCTATTCTCAACAGTAAACAAAACATCACTACATCACTGCTACCCACACCGTCAGCCCCCTTTACCGCTTTTCGTACTCGTCCCGCTGGCCATTCTTGCACTCAACGCCTGTACAGTCCCCGCGCCGTGTGCACTTTCGCCCTGTGCTGAGACCCCCTTGCCATCGCAACAGCTTCCATCCAAAACACTCCCATATCCAGCACCGCTTTCCTCGCCATCTGCACTCGTTGTGTCTATCCGTCTCCGCTTCAGCGGACTACGTGATTTTCCTACGTCCTCATCCCCTCGATCTTTCTTCTCGTTCTCCCGTGCCGCATCCACATCCTCCTCGATCCCTCGCTCCTTATTCCGCTCCCCCAGCACAGTTCGCGTACACGTTTCAATCCCGCCCTCTATCCCAACTCTCTTCCCGCTTCGCTCCCTTCGCCGCGGTGACACGCAGTCTTCCGAAGATTCACAAAAGCTCTGCCCCTCTTCTCCGCTGCCGTCCACGTCGCCATTCCGTGCATCAAATTTCGATAAAGAAATTCTGATCCGCCCTCCTTTCTCAGCAACAGGAAGTAGTGAAAGCTTCTTCATCTTTGCCATTCCGGGCTCCATCTTGGCAGCAGACCCTGATCCTTTGTCGTCACTCTCACTATCGTCGTCTAGTGAATAGGGTACCAGTGGAGCCTTTTCACCGTCCTTATTGCTCCATGATGTTCCTAATACGGCTTCTTCAAATGCATGCCGCTCTTCATGTCCAACATTACCCTTCAACGTCTCATCGACAGGGCTCGACCTCAAACCTGCACCCCTGATCAGGCCACCAGCGCCAACGCCACGAGAAACAACGCCATGTCCAAGCCCCGAATTCCCTTGATCGCCGGCACCTCTTGACGTCTTCTGCGTTCCAGATCCATCAGAAATTACCCTCTTCTCCAGCCCCCTATTCTCCCCCCGCCGCAAACTGCTGTCTACCCAGGTCCCATGCAGCGACTGCCGCGGGTCACCTGTGAGACCAGCCTGATTTAGTCCTACATGTCCGTGTTCGATGAAAGAGTGCAGATCCTGGATCGCCTGATCTTCCTCAGTCGCGTGGGCAAAGAAAGTGTCATCACTGTCCTGGTCAGGGGCAATACGAATGTCCTGCCCAAAGAAACCAGAATTGATCCGCAAGTGGCCACCGAGCTTGGTGATCGTTGGCGAATTTTGGAAAAGCTGGGAGGTCAAGTCCGCCGTCTCAGCTTGGCCCATTTGCAGGTCTTCATGAGGTATTGTTTGCGGAATATCAACTTGTTCGGTAGCCGTAGAACCTCCTGCAGAACCGTTCTTCTGCTTGTCCAGAAAGTTCTGGTATACTCTCTTGGCGGTCGTGAAAGCATCACAGTGCTTAACGCTGGGGTCCAGAGTACTGGAATGGTTTTGGATTATATGTCTCAGTAAATATACACGACCAGCTGTCGAAATAAAAGAGATGAGCTCCAGTATGGCAGAGGTTGTGAGATTGTCACGATTCTTGTTTTGTATGTACAATTGCATGATTGGATTGAACAGCTTTTCTCTTACAAGATAGCGCTCATAGACCTCATCGCAAAGTCCGACACATGCTCTAAAGAACCGCAATGCCGACAAACGGATGTAAGCCTTGGGATGCTTCAACAGTTCCAATACTTTCCCAGCTACATCATTTCCAACAATGAAGTATTTGCTCCGATACGCATGACTACTGACACAGAAGGAGAATAGATCGCATATGTTGCTCAGACTGTCATCCCATATTCTTGTCGGACCCTCTTGCTGGCGTCTGCCAATGGCTCTGGATGCATTCAGGATCGGGACCAACAGCCGACCGATGAAGTGCTCATAAAAAACATCGAGAAAGGCATCCCGGTCAACATGAGATCGCATGTTATTTGGATCCAATAGACTTCGCATCAAATCCAAGACTGGCAGCACAACGCCACTGTCCTTGTCCTGGCATATAACATCGACCATTGCACTCAAAAGCGGAGAATTTGAGCTGGTTCGTGCTTTCGTAGTAGGATGTAGGCAATTCTGAGTCCGTTGGGGAGGGGAGTTCCGCGTCTCCTCGAAGGGGTCTAGTCCCGACCCTGTCTCTTGCAAATTATTGGCCATTGCAGCATTAGTTACTTCTTTAGAACCAGTTTCCTTCTCAGTGCTTGGGGATGGAGACTTCGACTCCAAAGATTCTGGCACAAGATCATGCTGCCCAGGATTCTTCACATCTCGTTCGGACTGTGACGAAATTTCCTTGCCACCAGATGACTTCATCCTGTTCACTGGCGCGCCCTTTGGAGCAGCTCCGTGACTATTACCAGCAAACGGTGGACCGCCGCTCCCCGGAGCCTTGGAGCTGGAACCTGATTGGACGGCGCTGGAACGGCAAGGCTCTTGTCCGGGTGGGGCAGATGCGCCGATACTCTGTGGTAAATGGTTTTTCGAATTCATTGTCAATGACTGCTTCTGAGATGGACTGTTCGAGAGCGCTCCAGAAGCTGCAACAGGACTAGACCGTATACTACTTCTGGCCTCTCCTGATCTCTCGGAAATGCCGGCTGGTGATATCTGCCGGCCCATAACCGCGCTACGAAGCGAGATTGGTTTCGATCCAGCCGTGCTTTTCAAGATGTGAACGCGTACGTCGCTTTGATCTTGAATGACAGCAGCCGAAAGAATATCGCAAGCAAGCAGTCGGAGAGTAGGATCTCTGTCACTTAGCATACTAACGGAGACCTCCAACACTCCTAGCTCTCTCAGTAGGGCGTGGAAGCGATCCCTCACAGGTGCTTGTTGATGTTTTGCAATGCCACATAACTCATTCAAGAATCCAAGCATATTCCCTAGATCTCGTTGAACTTCTTCAGCCTGTTCTGAGGACCTGGGAGAACGCGTCGCTGAATCAATTCCGAACTTTCTGCCGGTGGCCACTTCGCCAGAGCGCAGTTCTCCGACATCAGATAGCTCTGCGGACCTCGAGCCGTTCGACTCTCCGACAGTTCGACTGTGACTGACAGCTTTTGTTGACCCGCTTGACGCATTCAGATCATTTTGTTCGGACAAATTCCGTTCGTTGACATTTTTTAGATCTGTATTTCCATCCTTATCTGAACTTTCATCCTCCCTCTCGGCAGTCATTTCAAGGTCTCCCTGGTTATCAGAGAAACGGACTTTACCAGAAGTATTGCGCTCGACTTCTGTACCGCTGCCTGCCGCAGTTCGAGGCTTATCCGACGAGTTCTGCCGTTCAGAAACGGTTGCTGCCTCTTGGGTCTTCTTGCGGAGCTGCACAGTACTCTTCAATCGGTCGAAAAGCTCGCGGAGTGCTTTGCTTCCAGAGATGAAGTACATGATGATATCCACGTTGTTAAATATAATTAAGCTAGAAAGAGCATTGTTGACTCCGTCATCAAATATGCGGGATAAAATGGTATCCCTAATGTAAGAGACACGATAATTCTGGTGAATCTTGGCCACTATTGATGAATCCGTAATCGGGACAACCGACTTATACGACGCCTTCCTCTCCAGATAGTCACGATGAGTCCTGACCACAAAACGTCGATCAATTTCGTCACTCCCAAGATTTCCAGAGGAGGTCGTCTCTTCGCTGCAATTCTTGTTAGTCAAAGACGGGACCTTCTGGTCATCGCTTGCGGCATTAGACCCTGGTCCCGATGATGCCCGCGGTAGACAATGGGCATCCGCACTTCGCATAATGTCTGGTATCTTGCTGGCATCGGAAGGAGCTAAGGGGATGTTTGATGAGAGCGGTCTATCTTCCTCTGTGGCAGGATCATCTCCTTTCCCCGTTTTCATCGAATTAACGCTGGCATCTGTAGTGTGAATGCTCTCCGATACAAGTTTGCTCGGCGATGTATTTGACCCGCCTTGCGAACTTGGAATAACTTCTGAGCTCTGCATATGGGAATCACCCTCGTCATGCGGAGTTTGCGTCGGCGAGGTTGTCGCATCATTCTTCGCGTCTGCTTGCTCCGTTACATCACCTGCAACTTCTCCATGCTTCTCCGTAGGAGCATCAGTATTGGGGTTCCGTCTCTGCGAAGATTCTGCTGAGCTGCGAGCCCAGCCCTTGCCGGAATTGGCGACCGCAGTATTCCTTTCCAGTTGCGGAAGTTGTTCTGGATCATATTCAAGACAGCCAACAATGTCCATGACATGTTCCTCTTTGACTAACACTTCAAGGACTGCGTTGTTACCAACAATAAAAAGGCAGCGAATAACATGATAGAGCCGCGCAAGCCCATCGATATCGGTAATGTCTTCACACTGACGGAATACTTGACACAGCTTGGTGACATAGTCACCGGAAGACACCTCTGCAATTATCCTCTCACGAACAGCTGGGATTATTCCCTGATCGGACATTATCTTGGAGAGGGCTTCGACGCCATTGCGGTCCGGGTCAGGCATGACAAAGCCTGCGGCCATGGCCACCTCAATCGAGGAAGAGCCGGGGACGAGTGTTGCGGGGGAGTTGCCTAGATAGAGCACGTTGGAAGTCTCGGGAAATATGACATCGTCGATAGCATCGGCGTTCCACGCATTGTGGGTTTCAAGCTGATCGTCGAAGAATCGCTGCGACTGGGCGGCGTCAGCATCGATAAGCGAGACAGCAGAACCGGACGCAACATGATTGAGAGAGGCGGACGGGACATTTGATGCAGCGATTGGAGATGCAGCATCGGATGAGTTTGCGAGAGAATGGAGATGAGGGTCGGGATGGGCGGAGGAAGGGGAAGTTGTGGCAGGATTTGAGGACCTGACGGTTCGCTGGGGGTTGGATAGAGTAGGATTGCGCTTCGGGGATGATTGGCTTGATGCGGGTTGTTTGCCGAGATTGCCGGCCTCACAAATCTTATCCCAGACCTCACGACAGCCTTCCGCTTCGGCGAAGGACAGGGCCATTTCCGTGGGGACTCCCGGAGCGCACGGGAAGCTGTCCTCAGTCCAAGAGATAATGGTCTCCCCCTGCATTTGGTAGTAAGCCTCGTCGGTGCTGCGAACCTGGGAGCAGAGGGCTACTTGGCCGGTTTCCTCAGCAGTGACCTTAAGTAGTAGGGGCTCGGAGCGGTCGGACTGTTCGCAACGCACATGGCCAGTGCCTCGATCGTCCCATTTGCCATTATCGTTCAGGACGTACACTTTGACGCGCCTACCGCCCTTGGCCAAAGAATCGGCCATGGCGCGCGGGCGGGGGATGTCATGCACTGATGTGGTGCAATGCTGGGGATTCAAGAGGGAATGGTGCCGGGGATGGTGGGGGCTGAAGGTGGCGCGAGTGGCGCGAGTGGCGAGGATAGTGCAGACGGGTGGGCGAGCGGGTGGTGCGGGCGGCAAGCGGCAGGAAGTTTTAGCGCAAGGGCGAAGGAGAGGGAAAAGAGACGTGGCGATGGGGCGCTTCTCAGAGCTGTGTTTGAGTTTGTTGTTTGTGTAGAAAAAAGAAGGAAAAAAATTGGCAGGTGAAATTTCATAATGGAAGGAAAAAATTGGGGGGCTGCGAAAAAAACGGCGCCCCGCGAACCAGGCCTGGCGCTCGGAAAACAGTCTGCTACTTTACTGTGCAAAAAAATGTATGATAAATTAATATTTGTGAGCGCAGTGCGCCAAAGCGCGCCTGCGCAGCCGCTGTGTCGTTGCGCAAAATGGTTTGAAACGAAAATTGGGACAGAGGCCCATTGTCTCCGGCGCACGGCTCCGGCACACGACCCCGGCACACGGCTCCGGCACACGGCTCTGGCACATGGCTTCGGCGACTTGGGTTGACGGACCCGGCATGTGCCAGTGGCCCCCCTCGGCGGCCCCCCTCGGCCTCCTCCCCGCCCGAGCCTCCGCATGCAATGGAATAATATGCAGCCGCAAAGCACGCCATGCGCTGCTGTATTGGCATGCTGTATTTTAATTTGTTAAATAAATTAAGTACGAAAATAAACCCTATTTCGGCCAAATTTAGATCTGTTTGTGCGTAGCCTGTTTGTGCGTAGCCTGTTTGTGCGTAGCCTGTTTGTGCGTAGCCACATGAGTAGCGTACCTAGATTAAAACTTACAGAAAAGCACACTTGTTTCGCGCAGCCTCGTGGACGTTTACTGTACTCTGCACTGGTTCTTCGGCCGTACAGAGTGCACTCTGGGTAGAATACTGTAATGAACTTCATTTACTACTGTAGTATATAACTATACACGGTAATTTACGGCATCGGTTACGCCTTCCGTGCGGTTGCGCTCATTACAGTCGGCGCAGAACGATATCCGTCACAGGGATTGCTGTGCTCTGCGCTGCAACAAAATTACAGTACGGGCCCTTGATGACACCGGCTGTGGCTGCCACGCGCAGCGCATAGCAGTTGCCACCTTGCGACGACGACGCTCTACAGTGTACAGTCTTCACTCGCACGTTTTCGTGTCTGGCCCTTTTCTCTACCTCCACGGCGGCTCTCTGCAACAGCTGATGTCATTATTTTGCGCACTTAAAAGTTTAGTGACGAAACAGAACTGCTCGAAAAGGGCGCCGTACCACACTGCAGTGGCACACACGTATATTACGTGTAATCCGCTGAACATACCTGTATTGTACTTGAAAAACCGCCGCCCGTACACTGCATTGTCGATATATACATGTAACATACATGTATCCAGAATGAATTGGAACGTATATGTAGGGTAGGACTTTGTCAAACTTCATGTTGGCCCTGTGAACGGTGGCACTTGGAACATATGACATTTGCGCTGCATTACAGTAGAATCTACTATGGAATCCATAGGAAGATTATACTGTAATGCAATGTACATGCTCTATCCATAGTATGGATACCGCACTTTCTACCCCTGGGGTAGATCGGAGTCCAGTAGGTTCCGCGGGGTACAGAGCCGCCGGTATACCCTCGAGGGTATACAACAACAAGTTGTGCAACTTCCAAGCACAGCAAGAGCAACTGACGAATGTCCACCTATGCCTTCGTAATTTAAAAACTCTACATGCTTGCACAACCACATGAGCAGCAACGTCCATCTCCTTCTCCAAGCCGCTGCCATGTGCACTCTTGCCCGAGCCTACCAATAGTAATGTCGCAAACCACATCAATGCAAAAACTGGATATACCAGTGCATAATTTACCAGATAAATGCAGCACGTCGAGCAAGGAGAACATCCTTACGAACAGTCACTTCTCGAACAGTCACTTCTCGAACAGTCACTTCTCGAACAGTCACTTCTCGAACAGTCACTTCTCGAACAGTCACTTCTCCAACTTGTCGAACAATCACCTCTTCAATAAGCCTGCACTTCAACGCCATGAGCGCAGCACACTACTCCTCGTCTACCCAAATCTACCACTGCAAGTCAAACCTGAGAAGAACCACTACTGAACAGCACATGCGAAACTGATGTGCCTACATATACACAAAAACATCTCATTCGCTAACGATGCTACCAAGAGCCCAGTTTCCAAACCAAACTAGATGCAATCCTCACTCCATTCCACAATATACCCTTCGAAGGGTACGTATACACTTTATTCTGAGACAACCTAATGCACCGCTGCGTCTTCGACGCTTCCCAACCATTCTATACCACAGTCCAACTATCCCGCAAAACACAAATTATACACTTCATTATCACTTTTTTCAACTCTGAACTGGCTCGTACACCGTCGAGTCCGTCCGTCGGTACAGCTGCATTTCCTCCCACAACAGTCGACGAAGCGTTTCCTTGCTCACGTCGTCCACATTGTCAAATTCAAAGTTAAATACCGTCGCACAAGTAGGCTCGTCACTTGGATCATGGAGTGATGTTAGATACGGATGTCGCAACGCTTCCTCCACAGTAATTCGTTTCCTCGAGTCGAAAACAAGCATCTTCTGCAGCAAGTCCTGCAGCAGCTCACTGGCGTTCGGAAACAACTCCCCCATTGACTTCGGTTTCTTATTCTTTAGATTCTTCTCCACATACTCTCGCGCTTTGGCCGCGCAGTTGATTGATGCTAGATCACTGGCAGACGGTGTTCCCGTCACATCAGTCACAAGACCTAGTTGCTGGCAGAAGTCCCGACCCGGAAATAGAGGACGTCTCCCAAGAATTTCGCCCAGGATGCAACCCACGCTCCACATGTCCATAGCTTTAGTATAGTCGCGCAGCGACAGCATGATTTCCGGTGCGCGGTACCATCTTGTCGCCACGTAGGCTGTTAAATTTCCATTTTCATCCGGGTTCACCCGTGCCAGTCCAAAATCGCAGATCTTCAGGTCACAATTTCCATTCAAAAGTATATTTGACGGCTTCAAGTCGCGATGCAACACGTTTGCGGAATGAATGTGTTTCAAGGCACGAAGAATTTGATATGTGAAATACTGGCAGTGATCTTCGGTGAGACCTTGATGACTGGAGATAATTTGATGCAAGTCAGTATCCATGAGTTCTGACACTGTGTACACATCTTGAAAATTAGGGCCATCAGCGGTGGGAATGTACACATCCTTAATGGCTATCACATTTTCGTGACAAAAGTGTCGAAGTAGTTTCAGTTCTCGGAGCGTTCGCTTGCAGTCGATGACGTTGTCTACAACACCGGCAATCTTCTTGATAGCCACTTTCTCGCCAGTAATTACATCTCTGGCAGAGCAGACGATGCCGTAGGCGCCTTGGCCGATAGGTCGTATGAGGGTATATCTTTCCGGGCATTCAAAAGGGGCGCCGAGGACATTGAAGCACCTTGTGGCAAACGGGCGCACAGGCGACGGTTCGGGTGTGGGGTTCGTGTCGACTTCCATGCCGGGAGGGGAATTTTTGTAGGGAGCGCGAAATGGGAGGGGATGGCGGGGAGTGTGCGAGGCGTCGGAAGGAGTAATGAAGGAGCGAGAGCCACTTCAGACACGAGAGATGATTTGTGCGGCTGAAGTCATCACGCACGAGGTGCCAGCAGTGGGGAGCGAAGGGGCCGGGCGGCCGGTGCAGGGTTGAGAGCGGAGAGTGCAGGGAAGGGTGCAGCGTTGAGCGAAGCGTTGGTAGAAGAAGCGGCGCGGGCGTGAAGGTTACGCGCTGCGGCGAGGAAATACCTCATCTGACCAACAGCCGTCACGTTGGCCCAAAGTGGAGGAACCTGATATGTGGACGCTACACTTGAACATACCTTTCGACGCATCGCGCAAGTCGGAAATTACGTGTACTATACAGTACTGGACAGTTATTTTATCGAAAAAAATTGAGCAATTTCCAGCGCAGCAGAGGCCAGAGTGATTGCCGCGCGCTAAAGGAAGTGGAAAGTCGCATCGCAGCATCGCCAGCAATATAGATATCTACGAGTGCGGAGTGAAGAGTCCCCAGTAGCAAGCAGTGCGCAATGCGACCGCTGTCCGACACAAGAATCCTGTAGGATTCTTTATTCCTGCAGCAGCCCAGTAGCAGCCCCTTCCAGAAACAGCCCCTTCCAGAAACAGCACCTGCAGCCCCCGCAGCTATGCAACCAGCACATGCTAGCAGTGGCCCCCGCTATCCCAATCGATCCTTGTTGCCAGGTTTAACGGGCCGCGTCGCCTCCACACATTTCGATGAGCGCCTGCAACGCATGACGGTAGCCGTTTCAAGCGTCCAGACCTTCCTCACGCAAGCTGTTTACGCCCTGCTGTTCGACCCTTGCACCCGATAACTTATTCAACCAACGGCGCAATTCTCGCCCCCTGTGTAACTCGACCCGTTCCGCGCTACTGCGCCCTACTGCACCAATTACTTACATCATCGACCGAAATGCCACGAAACGTCCTCGACCCCAGTGAGCATATCTGCTACCTGCGCTCTTTCCCCAACTATCCACTCATTGCATGTGAACATGCACATGTTCCATCCCTCTTCGCTGATGTCCTCGCCCCTTTCCAACATTTTAATCCCTCCCCTTTTTTGAACGTGAAGAATGCCATACATCATGGCTTTTAGTCCAAATAAAGAACTGTTGCCACAATCCGCAATTCCTTCGCTTGCCTCACAGCTTCGAGTCTGGGAACACATATTGCAAATAAAGAATTCATCCTGGCCGGTCAGTTGATACAGCCATGTGTACTTGTGCCCAAATAAAAAGCCAAGTGAACGTCCTCTACTTACACCACGTCCGAATCATGAAAGGCAAAAGCAATAAAATGTGTACACCGCGATAGAATATCTGAATTGCATAGCTGCGACGCCACGTCTAGCGGAAGTGAATCATTCTTCTTCATTTCAACCATGTTCTGTACCTTGAGCAACTATGACGAACAATCAGTAAACACAGAGATTAGAATGAGCCAAGAAAAAATCTCGCCAAAAGCTGCACCTAATACAAAGGATACATGGAAGAACTTACTTGCTCTTGTGTCTCCTTCGGTTGTTTACGAAGACTTTGTGGCAGGACAACAGTCAGCAACTCCGGCTTCTCCGCTCTCAAAGCCCCACGAATGACGGCAGCATTTGTCCCGCCGGCGCCAGAGGTGAAGACATGATTTCCCACGAGGACATTCGCATAGGTAAGAAGTTCGATGATCTGCTGATGCAGATAAGAAGTATAGCGCGTGCCCAGAATAGCCACATTTCGAGGGCCGTCCTGCTGAATGGCAGTGAGCTCCTGCAGAACGGTATCAAACGAACGATCCCTCTCAAGAGTGGCAACAGACTTGTCGCGGTTTTCCTCCAGAGCGTCGCCATTCATATCCGAAAACTCATCCTCCCTGCCCGGCGGCGCCGGCTGTGCGGACTTGCTCGGCACAGGTCTCGCTCCATGTGCAGCGTCGTCTGCAGAGACGGAAAGCGCAGCCCTGCATCGTAGCAGCTGCGCGGGACGGTAGCACGCTGGGCACAGCTGCGTTCGGGACGGACGAAGGTTTGGAAGAGTGTTCCTCGACCAGCGCGGGCGGTACAGAACGTTGGCTATTTCTTGGCTGACAAAGGCTTGGGCCATTATTGAGCAGTACGCAGTGAGCCAAGGATGGAGCGACCTGTTAATACGTTCAAGACTCGATCGTCATGAAATATGAAAGTCGGAGGAAGGCGGATTCGGTGTGGAAAAGGCGCAATCCGGTTGGAGGCGAACAAGTAGTGCAGATGAGGTGGAGACATGCGTGAGAGACGCCCGGAGGTGCATATCGTTCTCTTGAAGGGTATGCTCAAATTTCTTGCGCAGCAAAAGTTGTAGATCTCTGGTGCAGGGTCCAGCAGGTGCAGGGTCCAGCAGGTGCAGGGTCCAGCATGTGCTGCACAGATGATGGGCCCGAAATTGTACGTGAACTACACGTGTCATTGGTGTCACTTTGTTAGTGGACAGTTTCATACAGTAGATACCAGGAACCAATCTACCCGAACCGGCTCAAACGGATCGAAAAGGGCGAAAAGCGGGAAGATTCGGAATGCCATATCATAATTTTCAGGGCAGATTATAAAACAAAACAAAAAAAAAAACCAAACAATTTTTCGTCAAATAGCAAGGCCTGAAACATTTAAGCATTTGTCGCTTCGAGGTGACCTTAAGATATTTCATACTCTCGCCCTCAATAAATATCTTCTCGTGACAAATCTTTGTCCAAAGATACCCTTCTGGAAGGGTACTCTGTAAAGTAGAAATGATCAGAACGGCTGCCCCTCCAGCTGTGTATCGCTGTGACATGTCTAACCCTTCGGAAGGGCGTCTACTCCTGTAGATATTATCTACCCTTCGGTAGATGCCCCAAGGCGCCGGAAAGTACACTTAGCTTTACACCTCAAAAGGGAACAGGCCTACTCCACTTTACTCTTTGCCAGCAAGGTGTACAAGTTTTTTTTTCAGCGTGTCATTAAGGGAGACACAGTTGAAAAAGATAAGATACAAGAAAGTGAATGTAGGCATCAGGCTTGGGTGACTAAATTAAAATTTAGTTTACTTGACTTCTTGTTGACCACCACTTTTGCCGATTCGTGGGTCGCGAAGCTTAAGGAATCGTTGAGGCGCTTACAATTCGTTTCAAAGCATCTTAAAAATGGGTTTGCGATCAGGATTGGGAAGGCATGATGCCCAGTATCTTTACATATTGCACACCCAGTGACAATCGTATGCAACGCTAGTAGCCAAAAACAAAAATACAGAGCGCCTGTCCGTTAGTTGCAACAGGTACGGGGTAGTCAACGAGGAGTGAGCTATGTGAGAAAGCAGCATCGTTGCTATCATATCAAGTAACGATGCTCTTGTAACAGGTGGGCAGCGTCTACAGCACTCAAATCTCTTAGATATCAATCTCTAGTAACAGACGACGCGGGTCCTCAATCAGCATCTTGACCCTTCTCAGGAACGTTACAGCCTCCCTGCCATCAATCAAACGATGGTCGTAGCTGAGCGCCACGTACATCATGGGTCGAATCACAACCTGATCATCCACAACCACCGGTCGTTTCTGAATGATGTGCATCCCAATGATCGCACTCTGCGGCATATTCAAAATGGGAGTACTCAGCAAGCTACCGAACACACCACCGTTGCTAATCGTGAACGTACCACCCTGCATTTCCTCCAGCGTCAATTCGCCCTTCCTGGCGCGCTGCCCGAGCGAAACAATCGTCTTCTCAATCGTGGCAAAGTTCATGTTCTCACATCCACGCACCGCCGGCACCACAAGACCCTTCGGCGTCGAGACGGCCACCGAAATGTCAACATAATCACGATACACAATGTCGTTTCCATCAATGAACGCATTCACCTCAGGCTGCTCCTGTAACGCAACTGTACATGCCTTGACAAACGCCGACATGAAGCCAAGCTTGGCGCCATGACGTTCCTCAAAGGCGTCCTTGAACTCTCGACGAAGATCTATCAACGCGGACATGTCCATCTCATTAAAGGTCGTGAGCATCGCGGCAGTATTCTGCGCCTCCTTCAGGCGCTCGGCGATCCTCTTCCGCATGCGCGTCATCGCGACGCGACGTTCACCACTATCCGACATGTTGCGAGGCGGCTCTACCTTCTTCGGCTTCGGCTCGTGGGCGGGGGCGGGGGCGGGGGCTGGCGTAGCGGGCATTACAGCAGGAGTTGCAGCAATGGGGGCTGGATCCGACGCGGCGGCGGGCTGGGACGGGACGGGAGCCGTGGCATCGTAGTCTATCAAACCCAACTGGGCGCCGACGGCGACCACCTCTCCCTCATCAGCCGTACGCTCCACCATCACACCGCCCTTCTCCGCGCGGACATCGACGACAATCTTGTCAGTCTCCAACTGCACGAGCACCTGATCTTCCTCGATGCCCTGCCCGGCCGCCACGTGCCACTCGGCAACGGTCCCCTCGGTGATGCTCTCGCCCATCTCCGGCACGGGCAGCGGCTGCGAGGCGAGCATGCGCACGGGCGCGCGGCGGGCATGGCGGGGTATTGCGCGCGGGCGCATGAGATGGCGCGACAGCAGAGCTGCCCGAGCGGCGCGGATCATCTTGCAATAAGGCGGATCGGGTACGGAGGCGTTACGGCTGCGGGATGGCGGGTGGATGAGTGTCAGTGCGTCTACCTTCACCTTCAAGTCGGCCTGTTTTGTCTCCAATTAAAGCAGGTGCGGGCGAGAGTGATTCGTCAGTAATGCGCGAAATATCTGCAGGAATGGTCCGGTTCGATGGGGGCGACGGTCTGTTGACATGGTGGCGACAACAGGACTGCCGCACACGAACCCAACGACTACCCTTCGAGCGTATCCATCATACTTTACTCAGGTAACATTACCTGGCGTGAAGCTACGCCATTGGCGATCGGCGCAGAAGCTATGACAGCCAACACCGTTTGTACACGTACACGACGTGGAGGCTTCTGTGAGAGGGAATATCCTGAAATAGTGTGGTACATTCTGACGAAATTGCTTACAGCCGTCTCATTTTCTGGAATGTTCGCTGGATGATCATTGGTGCGTATCAGCGCATTGTCATACGGGGTTTCTGCACTGCCGCTGCCGCGGGCCTGCTGCATAATGAAGTTTACAGGAATGGGACCGAGGGGTAGCACGGACTTTCAAGCCATGGGGTGTCGTACGGATCAATTCATGCGCATCTACCAAGGGTACCGGCCGGTGACTCCGTCAGCCCTCTCAATTGTTTCGTCTGATCATCATTGTGCTACGGAGTGTACTCATATAGCCGAACGCTCCTCCTCTTCCCATCATCCCTGTCGCCTTCGCTAAACGCCTTTCACCCATCTCGATCCGCCCTTCACCTCTTCCCTTCCTGTGCTCACTAAAATGGCCTGCGCCGGCATTGACTTCGGGTCGAAGACTTCCGTCGTCGCAATTGCGCGACGAGGTGGCATTGATACCTGTGTGAACGAAGTTTCGAATCGTGCCACCCCCTCCATCGTATCATTCCAAGCTACCGAACGCCACATAGGCGAGGCGGGTGCCAGCATCGCAGCCCAAAACCATCGCAACACTGTCTCCCTCTTTCAGCGTTTGCTGGGTGTCCCTCTCAGCTCACCTTTTGCACAGGCTGAGTCCACTCGTGTCACATGCCCCCTTGTCTCAGATCCTGCCTCCGGCGGCGCTGCCATCCGCGTTGCCTACACAGGCGTTGAGGATGACGAGTCCTCTCCCGCACCTGGCGAATGCATTTTTTCAATGCAGGCTGTCTGCGCCATGTTCTTTTCGAAACTGATGGGAATCGCTTCCGGAGAGTACAAAGCGCCCGTCAAGGACCTTGTCATCTCCGTACCTGCGTACTACACGGAAGGACAGCGAAGAGCCCTATTGGATGCCGCTGCTATTGCAAATATCAACGTGTTGCAGGTAATAAACGAGCATGCTGCCATCGCCCTCTCATACGGTATCTTCCGCACAAGGGAACTGCCAGAAACTACCCCCATCAAGGTCGCCTTTGTTGATATTGGCGAGGCTTCCACCACAGTATCCATTTCCGCCTTCACGAACACGCGCTGCGACGTTCTCTCTGTTGCCACTGACCCTTCTTTGGGAGGTCGCGACCTCGATGACATCGTTGTCAACAAGTTCGCCGCGGAGTTCAAGGAGCGCTATGGCATTGACGTTCTTAGCAAGCCAAAGCCCGCTGCCCGCCTCCGAAAGGACTGTGAGAAGGCGAAGAAGATTCTGTCCGCCAATGCGGAAGCTCCCCTCAACATTGAATGCCTCATGAATGACGTTGATGTCAAGGGACATATGAAACGTGCTGACCTCGAAGAAATTGCTGCTCCGCTGCTCGACCGCATCCGTGAAGTTTGCGAAAAGGCAATCGCGGATGCAGGCTTGGAAGATGATGAGAAGCTCGCTGCTGTTGAAATTATAGGCGCAAGCACTAGGGTTCCTGCGTTCAAGAATGTTATCACTGACACCTTTGCTGTCGTCGGAGCACCGCTTCGCACCACGCTAAACATGGACGAATGCATCGCAAGGGGATGTGCTCTCATGGCTGCCATGCGCTCCCCTGCCTTCAAAGTGCGTGACTATATCGTAAGCGATATTGCTACCCTGGCACTAGATGCTGAGAAGATCTTCACTGATGGTACTCCTCCAGAAGCCCTGACTCTCGTTCCGAAGGGGAATGCGATCCCGTGCTTTAAGGCCATGACCTTCAAATCCCCAGGCCCGCTTTCCATCAATATTCGCTACAGCGACCCTACTGCGCTCACTCTCGGTGAGGATGCTGCCCAGATCTGCAGCTACCTCATCGAGGCGCCTCTTGAGCCTGAATCCAAAGTTCGGGCAAAGGTCCGCGTGACTGATAATAGCACTGTGGAAGTGACCAGTGCCCAGCTTATTAAAGAAGTTGAAGTGGAGGAAGAGGTCCCCGTGAAGCAAGAAGAGAAGCCATCTACTCCCGCCCCTGTAGCCCGAGCAGAGAACGCTGATGATGCTACTATGGAGGATGTGGAATCTGCCGAGCCGACAAAAGACGCTGCCGAGCCGAAGGAAGCTGCACCACCAGTAACAGAGACTAGACTGGTGAAGAAGACTAAAACTACGGAATTGAAGCTTACTCGACTACCGGGTATTGGTTGCGGGCTCACTCCAGAGCTCGTCACCACGTCTACGGAGAAGGAAGCCAAAATGAGGGCAAATGACCTTTACATAAAGGAGCGCTCGGAGGCTATGAACTCACTTGAAGCTTATGTTTACGATCTTCGCAGTCGTATCGACGAATACTCTGGCGATCTCAAGGAGTATGGACCAGCTGAGCTCCGAAGCTCACTGAAGACCGAACTGGACGCCACTGAGGATTGGATTTACTCTGAGGAAGCTGAGGCCGCATCCAAGAGCGCGTTTGTGGACAGAAGGAACCAGCTAGTTACGAGGGCTACCCCTATTACATATCGTAAGAAGGAATTCGAGGAACGACCTGTCCGTGTGAATGTTCTTCAGGCTTCGATTGATGCGTACAAGCAGGTTACGTTGCCAGGAGTGGAGCAGTACGCTCACATTCCAGAGGAAAGCACGAATACGTTGCTCAAGTGTGTGGAAGGTGCTGCTGTTTGGCTGAAACAGGAAATGGCCAAACAAGAACCATTACCGAAAGAGGTGGATCCGGTTTTGACTTGCGCAGCCCTGAATGCTAAGTTGCTTGAAATCGACGCGGTGTGCAAACCTATCCAAAACACCCCCAAACCAAAACCGAAGGAGGAAGAAAAGAAGCCGGAAGAGAAGGCCGGCGAGGAAGCTGCGGATACGGCAGCTGACAAACCTGCAGAAAATGCACCGCAGCAGAATGGCATGAATGGAGAGGCCCCGGTCCCAGAGAACAAAGAGAATGGTATTCCAGCCGAAGGCCCCACGAACAAAGTCGAGAACATGGAAGTGGACCAAGACCCTTCAGCGCCCGTCAGTGAAAAAGCCTAAATGCCAGTGCTGTATTGGGAGATTTTTCAAATGGATCGAGGCTCTCTGTGCCTAATACTTAGTATGCAAGGCTTTTACCATCTACACCCGTTGCAGTTTGTCTTGTGCACGTTAAGTCTCTTGCCCGACGTCATCAACTTCTCTTTCCAGAGAAAAACTTTAATGTACAACATGAGGCAGGATAACTTGCGATAGTGTTCGATTATCTCCACAGCCATTCCCTCTGACTCTACTAGTAGAATTAAAGCTGTTCTGCCCTTGATAGTATCACCTGACAACTTTGAGCTAGCATTACTATTATAAAATGGGCACTCATATAGAGAGGAATGGAGAAGTTGCACTTAATGTATACCTCACCATCAGGCGTGAACACCATTGCCCTCGAAGTATCAGAAAGTATTCGGCAGAATAGCAACCGTCGTGGTTGCTGCACTTTGGCTGTGACTCGTAATTGAATTTTTGCAGGTCGCATACTGCTAGGGATCCAAGAAATCGATGGGCGGTATCAACGCCAAATCTTACTTGAAGCATACTACAGTATACACAGTATTTTCATCTAAAAGGAGTAGCAAATTATAAAAGTATAAAGAATCAAATGCATAAAGCTTAAAAAGGCAAGTCAGCAATTGCTGATAAATGAGTACAGAATACCCCTGGTACATCCACAGGATTTTTAAAACTCTCATCCTCGAAACATTCTAAAGTACCAAACGAGCATTAAACTATTAGTATTGACGAAATGCAATTCACTTCCGTTGCGTCACCTCCTGGATGTGGTGGTCAATTTACATCTAAAGAGAACTAGTCTCGGTCATATGTCTAATCCTGTCTCTGTCAAATGCAGTCTTGCTGATGCTCCTTTACTGTTGGAGCCTTTCCCTTTCTGTGATCTTCATACTGATTCATTCTGAATTGTGAGATGAAGGCTCTAGAGATTTTTACTCGATCCGAGTAGTATATTTGTAGGAATTAGAACTTCAAAGCAGCCAAGCCAGCCCAGATAGAAGAACACTCTCCGCTTGTTCTGGTTACATTTCCCAGCTGAACATCTTGTGCAGTTTGTGTTCAAACCCTGTCTGACCTGTAGCATAAACTAACACAAAAGAAAGCCTTCTCTTGCAAACTTCCCTCCTTGAGAGGAGTCAGGTTCTTGTCCCCTACCAGGAGCTCCACAAGATTTGTGGAAGTTGCTACTAATTGAAAGAAATGCGTGTCCTATTCTTCCTCGGCGTTTTTGTAGCATGGGCTTCCTACGCCACAGCAGTTCCTATCGCGACATTGATGGGATGTGGGCTACCAGCTTCCAAGCTGACTAGTGAAAAGGTTAAGTTTTGTTGCGAACAATTCAACATGGCGTGCAAGAAGGATGGTATAAAGCCATCTGACCCTGACTTCATCACCAAAGAGAGGGCCCGGAAGGCTGCTCTCAAGAAAATAAGGAGAATGAAAGATGGGAAGAAACCGCTCGGTGGTCGCTGTAGGGAGCCACACGTTAGCTGTGTCTCCGGACTGATATGTCAAAACGGTTTCTGTTGCAAGGAGAGAAGCAATGAACATTTGAAGGAGCTTATGGACCGAGGCAAAGCAATAGAACTGGAGGAGGAGATAGGGGTTGACGAAGGGACAGATGAAGAAATCCATGATCCCTTACCAGCTCGAAGAGGACTAATTTTGCATGGGCAATCTGTTAAAGTTGGTGATAAACTGCCATTGGAGCTACTGAAAAGCAGGACGATCGGAGGGGGGGCTCGTTGGGGGTCTGCGAACCGTTCAAAATCCGAGATAGTTAGAAGAAATGAGGAAAAAGTAGATGAGCTGCTCAACGCAAACGACGACGATGCAGCATTTGAAACCGAAGAAAGCGAAATTGCCGGCAACATTGGAGATTTGTTAGCTTCGAAAATGGGAATTCCTCTCGATGCAACTGAAATGCGAAGCATTCGTCAGCTCATCGCAGGGACAATAGATGAGAGAGATGAAAGGGAGGAAGAGTTAGACGAACAATCATTTGATGCACAGGCGGCTCGAACTCAGTTTGATAAGGGCAATGAATACGACCAGACGAAGCCCGCTACCAAGGCGAGCAGAAAGGAGATAGAGAAGAGAGGCCAATGCCCTTCTAGTGATTCTCAATACTTTGCACCTGAAATTGTTCAATCTGCCGAGGACAAGGTCAAAGCCACAACTGCGGATTCGTTCCGTCTCAACGTCTAACTCAATCATGTTGTCTACAACATGAATAACTGAAGCCAAGTAAAGCACCGTGCATTCACGATGTGGACAAAGAGCAGCACAGCGCAGAGAGAATAAAGATCAAATACTCAATAACGTTCATGACAATAAGACTCTTATCATTGCAGACTTGTTGGGACCTCCCCACAGACTAAAAGACCATCCTTGAAGGTAGTACTCCAAACATACAAAAACGCTCAGTCTTTAGAGCTTCCTTCTAATCCTACAAATGTAGCTTACCGCAACGTTAGCCGACTTTCCTCGTAAGGGACTCAAAAAACCCTCTGCCGAAGCGACCCACACTTTCTGAAACTTTCGATGCATACCCAGCCACTGAAGTGTCTTCTCGCTTCCGGTAAGTTGATCCGGCTCCCGCTTTCGCTTCCGTTCGCAAAAGACCGAGCGCTGCCTTTGCACTGAGACCGGCAGCCCCTCCGACAGAAGAATATGTTGACGGCATGGGAGCCGGAAGATATGTGAAACGAGGTACAGTGCGAGCAAGAGAAACCAAATTAGAGGCTGTCTGCGTAGACGTTGTTGGTAGTCTTTTCGTGGATGTCGTGTGTTCATTGTTCGTCCTAGTTATTGTTCCAAATAGAATGGATGTGCGAGACGCGTAATTGGAGATGGATTCTTGCAAAGACTTTCGCCCCGCAGAGAGGTTGATTGGATCAATTGATGACTGGATCCTTCGCTCTAAAGATTTCAGTGAATCCTTTGGGCATGCTTTCTTGGGACCTGAGGACTTTCCAATCAAAAGCTGGAGTAAGCTGACGTCAAACAGCAGTTGGGTGATGGCGACTTCAGACGGCTCACTCTCTTGTGAGGACTTCAACGCCATCTTATCTTCTTCTTCAAGGAGACCATCTCCGCAGTAAAACGCATGGGCCTTTGTGTAGGAAATCACTGCGCAGAGGAACAGTTCCTCTCTAAGATACTGGATCGCAGGATAGGGAAGGGCAAACCCACCTGCGCGATTTGCAGCGTTACATGCCTCTGATATGAAGGTCATCAGAGCCGTTGACGATGCAGATGGATATTGCAACATTCCCTTGGTATCCGTCGTCAAGCTTGGTTCTGTGCCTGCGCCTGCTGCACCGCTCAACGTCCACCCCATCCCGATGGTCAGTATTCTGTCCAATGTTAGATTTTTGTAAAGTTGGTCCTTCAATGCTATACAGACTCGGTTGGCCCAGACCTTGTAGCCCGCATGGGAGACTTTCTCCGCGTCATGGCAAAACTCAGAGAGAGATGGGTTGGATACCGAGGTGGGTGAGCTGCCAGCCACGGCGGCACCAGCAGCTAATGCTTTGCCAAAATAATACGCTGACCGCACGCATGAGGCGTTTCCGAACGAAGTTGCAATTCTGGCCACAAAAAGCGCCTGTTCAATTATTAGCTCGCACGATGACGTCTTGGATGCGGCATCGTCGGAAACCAGTTCTGGTATGGAGTCGAGGCGTGCGCGAAGGTTTTCCAAAATACGAGGAAGAGAATGACGCACAGACTCATCAAATGCCTCTGAAACAGAGGGGATTCTTTGAGTGAGAATTGTTACGTCATTCAGTGCATCTTGCAGGGAGGACTCAAAACTTTTGACAATGCCGGAAGCCTGCCCACCTCCAGCTAGCGTCTTTGCGACGTCGCGTTCCTCATCTGCAGAAGGATGCACTTTGGACATAAGGGCGGCAGAATCTGAGCCAAAACTGCTCCAACTAACAGTCTGATTCGACACAGTAGACCAGACGAGCTTCCCAGCATGAGCCCCAGTACCCAGATCCAGCCAGATGTCCTCAACATCTGACAGGACGGCATCCACAGCGCGTTGCACAGATTCGCTCGCCACCTTGGCCGCCCGCTCGCTGATGAAAGGCTTGAAGATATCAAACACAAAACTGGTCGGTCGTTTAAACACAGCATCGCACTCCTCCGCCCACTCGTTGCTCGAAAAGACGTCAGCCAGAGCACGGAGCGTATCGGCCAAAACGCGGGAGGTATTGGCCGCGCTGAGGATATCCCTACCATGCTCCGCCAGCCATTCCTCCACAGACTTGATCCAGCGCACGTACGCGGCCATGAGCGAGCCGTCTTTGCGCAAACGCTGCAGATCGGCCAGACCGTCGCCGTCGACATCTACCAGCAGCGCCTCGACGCCGGCGTCCGGGCGGAACATGGCGGCGGCGCACGAGATGCACTCGCGGATAATGAGGGCGATGTTGCTTATGCGCGAGACGACCGAGGGCTCGCTGCTGCTTTTCTCATCAATGATCCAGGCAATGCGCGAGGCCAGCATGGCGTCGAGCTCTGTGGGGATGTTGCGCTCGTCGGCTGCCAGGACGATGAGGGATGCGAAGGCGCTGGAGTACGCGGCGGGCTGCAAATGCGGGGTGAGGAGTTTTTTCTGAGTAGAGGCGAGGAGCTGCGGCTTGAAGAGATGCACCTGTTTCCATCGCTGTTCCGCAAACCGACTGGCGACGCCTTCAACGGCGGGGGTTTGCTCAAGACGGCGGTAGTTCGCCGCGGCCAGCGAGTATCGAACAGCCGCGCGGTACATATCGCCGGATTCAAGATGGGCATACAGTACCTCCGGAGTATCGACGATATGCTTGAGCGTAGAGCCGACGACGTGGACGTTCTTCCGACGCTGCAGATCATTCGTGCTGGGGAGCGGGGCGCTCGCGGCGCCGGTTGCAAGAAAGTGATCACGCAGGGCGGAGGCGGAGCATGCCATGTCTCTAAGCGCGTCACGCACGTCGGTAGAGCTGTCATGTTGCATGTGATGCAGCTTGTCGGCGGCGGCGAGCAGGTCCTTATAGCGGGTGCCCAGGAGGTCGCGCAGGGATTCAGACTTGTCGGCGGCCTCGGCGCGTATCTGCGACTCGATTGTGCGGATCTCGGACACGCGCTTTGTTCGGAAGAGAAGACTGACCTCCGAGGAGACGGAGCCGGTTGTCAGCACGCCCTGGGCGTGTCGTGGCGCGGACATGGCGATGGGGAGGCGTGGATGGGAGCGGGTGGGGAAGGCGCGGAGGGCGGGTGGAGATGGGGGTGAGATCTGTTTCTGTGGCGCTGACACCGGCGAAGGGGGTGTTGTTGCAAATTGTGCATGAAAGGTTCATGCATGAGGTACGGAAGGGTAGCCTTCGGTAAGGAGGGTGTTTGTAGATAGGGGCTGAAAATGTTTAAAAAACTAGAAATGAAGATCGAAAGGCTGAGATGATTGCCATTGTTTGACACAGCAAGCAACTAGAGTGCCATTTCGAAATTCGACGCAACGATGCAAACTACACAAGTACCAAAGGGTACGAATGCATGGCATGCAAACGGCAGCAGCAGAAAGAAATGCATGGGATACAACCACACAGCACTGCAAACTCACGGCAAGCAAGGCGACAATGACGGCTATCCGCCGCGTTTCCCCCTGCCCCTCCTCCCCTTGGCAATGCGCGCGCTATTCCTGACGGCCTTCTCCAGGCGGCGGCCGCCGCGGCGGCCGCGGGCGGCGCGCACCTCGGCGATCTGCCCAACCTGACCGTGGGCGCCAACGGGAGCGGGGCCGCGAGCGAGGCATTGCCCGGCAGCGCCGACGCCGCCAACTATCGTGGCTACCGCGAAGCCGGCGTCAATCGACTTTCCATCGGCATTCAAAGTTTCGACGATAAACAGCTGGCGACCCTGGGACGGGTTCACAGCAGCGCACAGGCGGAGCAGGCCTTTACACTG